>LPNX010197412.1:5000-60877 GCA_001517045.1 Pseudotsuga menziesii | reverse complement strand
ATATATATATATATATAATTGTGGGAATAACATTACTTACAGGTAAAACAACATTTGATATCACTATATTAAATAGTAAGTATCACACTTTTACACTGAAAAAATGTAACTATTATTTACACAAATATAACTGCAAGAACATTGAAAATTTCATAAACCTTGAGAGTTAATAAATATATGACAATTATAACTTTATTAGAACAGAACGAGTTAAAATAAGTTCTTATAAAAACATTATACAGTTACCTTGAATAATTAACAGAGTATAATTTAGATATATTAGACTACAAGAATCTAAGTAATAGAACTTAGATATGCTCATTATGCCGAGCTTAAATAACTATATATATATAGCACAAGTAAAACAAATAAATTCCAGTACTATACTGTAAACAAAAAGATATTTTGAAAAGAGACTATATATACAGCTTTATATCATGGAGTTACGGGAAAACCCTATAATACCAAAATTACATCAGAAGTATGAAGTCAAGGGTTTAAGCTCTTTTCCAAATTTGCCTCTCGGCCTTAAAAAAAATCCACAAAGTGAGGCTTCTATAGCCTTTCCATCATTTATATTTATATACACAGTAATCAGAACAAATTAAAATTTACAGTTACAGCCTAAGCCGGAGGCCCCGTATTAAGCGCTACCACCAGCACGAGTAGGAGTAAGCTTTTCATCAACTGCAAGGAAGACGGTGTTACTACATAGCATCGACTAACAAAAGCAGAGAGTTTAAGTCACCGGCCCGACAAGGTATAAACCCTAGAGCTGTAATGGTTCTCAACCAAAAACAAAACACAGTTCATTGCAAAACCCTATGCCCCCAACAACTCTAATTTGAAAGACCACGACTCTTAGTGCCAAGCCAAGGAGGAAGGAACTCCTTACGGTCGAAAGGTTTGGGATTAATCTAGCTATGGTGGTGAAACCCTGAAGGAAGAACCACTGGCCTATGCCAAGCAGCAGATATTTTGGTGACAGTACTTCTTTACTGAGCATTCAGGACGAGCTAACGAAGGTGGAACAAGCAGGAAGACTACCGGCAGCAAGACGCAAGTGACAAAGCAGAAGAGAGATTTGTAGTAGAGCGGCAGGAGGCCTGAAGGCGATGGGATAATGACAAGCTAGGGTTCAATACTGTGCTTTTTAACTATGCAACATATGGCCAAGACGTTGCCACGTTAGTCAGACAAATGTTTTGCATGCTGTGGGTATGAGTATATAGTCCCGGAGAGTTTTCCATCGAGTATATCTTTCTAATCATTTGATAACTAGAGGTCCAACATAACCAATGTTTCCCAATGTCAACCTATTACCACGTTGCATGGAAACAAAGAAATTATTATTACTCAAACTATGCCATATCAATCATCCAAGTCATGGAGAATAATACGATACATCACATTATAGTTTTGATAAATATTCAACCAACAATTATAATTCATAGATCAAGGTTAAACTTTGTGTTCACTATGGCGCGGTCCACCTCATAACCTTTTGTCTATTCCTTGCAAAGTAAACTATTAACAAACTATTATTTTGATGGCACGCGTTATGCCTCTAATCAGTTAACAAAATATTTCTTCAAAACAAAAACTATACCCTAAAGCTAATAAAAGGTAGGGTCAGTATTGTTACCCATTATATTACTAGCACATTATTCTTTCCTTCAATGGTTATAAGTCCATCAAAGGTTATGCCTCGTAATGTTTAAATATGGTAATTGTGGAACCTTCTTATAATAAGATGCCCATCTTGCTAGAATTATTCTAGCTATGCATTGATGTAATTACCTAGTTATAAACTTTTGAGTTATAAACAAAAGAAGTTAAACATTATAGTATCCTTCAGTTTTGATGTAGATGACCTTTGATGAACTAATAACCATAACCGGATTATAATTATATGCATAAGTTGTGTGTAAAAGAATTCAGTTCTTTCTTACTAACTTAGTCTAATAGATAGCAGCTGGTATCAAAGAGATAATCCAGTCAAGCTGTAAAAGATTTGGAAGTTAGAACAAAGGTATAAAGAATTTTTAGTGTTGCACTTTACTTTTACATTCCATGGAGTAATCAAATCTAACCTAACATACATGGTATAGATTTACATTTTAAAATAAACTCTTAACATGATTTTTTTCTGTCATCTTTTTAACATGCATGTAAAGAATGATTTAAGATGTGTACACACGACAACCATGTTAAACCTTGGTAAGCATCGCAAGGTTTTGTACTCAGTAAGAACTATAAATTGCATCTTCTAGAAAGAAAACCGCTGTCATCAATACTAGTAGAACCAAATCTCTTTCCCATAGCATCTTAAAATGATGACGAATTAATGGATTTACCTCATAAAGCACTTGAATTTTTGGATAACATTTATATTCTTTTACTGAGTTATTTTTGTGCGATGAACTTATATCTGAATGCTTTAGAAACATGGACAAGCAGCACCTGAACTTCTTACCTGTAAGTTTGTAAGAGAAGGAAAACTTTTTGCATTAGCTCGTAAGATAAGTAAGCCCAGAACATCATGACAGTTCCACCTTGTGGTCACAAAGAAAAAAAAGTCATTAAATTGAAAAAGATTTGTTCTCTAAAATAAACATAATCAAATAGATAATTCGGATAACGAATTCATTTACATATAACTAATTAAAATTTTGTTGACTGTACTTATGAAAATTATCTGTGTTTTAAAAATTTTAATTTTTTCATAAAATTTGGGGTGTTGACAGTGTGCTTTTCCCAGAGTCTGCTGAAAGTAATCACTTCCTTCTAGCACACATTCCTTGAATAAATGAATCCCGTGATCATGGGAGTCCATTCATGTTGGTTATCACAACTTCTACATTATCCACTTCTTCTTCTACCACTTCAAGTTGTTCTTTGATTTGAGAGACCCTTGTAAAGTATGACTTTATGGTCTCTGCATTGTGGATCTTCTCACTCTTCAACTATTTTCTCAAATTCATATTCCAATTTATGTTCTTCTATTAAATTTTCATGTAGTTAGCTAAGACAACAGTATTTCATTTCATTTTCATGACAAAAGCATATAAACAGGATCGCTGAAAGATAGACAAGCACAACCATAAAAAAGGAACACAAAGATTTATCCTGGGAAAACCCTAAAGGGAAAAACCCAGAAAAAGCTTCCTCAATATAGATGCCCCAAAAGGATAAAAGATAAAACCAGCAAGGAGATCAAAGCTTGATCCTCCTCCTTCTCTAGCTACTTCTCTTCTCCACTAATGCACTACACAAGTGAGAGTGTGTGTCACAAATGAGGAGCACTACACTTCTATTTATATTCATCCGTTCACTTAAGTTAACTCATTTGACATGTAGGCTCGAGTTAAATCATGTAGGCTCGAGTTACACATGTAGGCTCAAGTAACCACACTAGGGTGCTAATGACCCACCTTTACAATTAGAGGGGACTACCTCATGACTCTTATTAGTTCTTCTGATTAGGAGCATCGGGGTACAATGTAATAGAAGTGGTTCTCCCGGTAGGACCATCGAGGACCACTAAAAGATACATATAGAATATTCTTCAAAGTTACAATATTTCAACACTCCCCCTTAACGAGAAGGGTATTCTATAGCAACATAAACAACAACAAGAGTAGAGATAGGGGACATCATCAACATCAGTAGGGTAAAACATATATAAATCATACAAATCTTTTCAACATCATGTAGTCTTCATCTTCAATCTTCATTCTTCATCATCAGCAACATCTTCAGTCTTTGATCAGTAAAATCTTCAGCATTTTGATCTTTCAATTAGCAACGACATCTTCAGCACTTGGACCTTTCGATCAGCAATGTCTTCAGCAATTTGACTATTCGATCAGCAATAACATCTTCATCATTTTGACCTTTCGATCAGCAACATCTTCAGCACTTTGAATTTTCGATTAGCAACAACATCATCATATTCTAATCTGTCGGTCATAATCATCATCACATTCTGATCTTTCGATCAGAAACATCATCATCATACTCTGATCTTTCGATCATAAACATCATCAACATAGAAACATCATCATCATACTCTGATCTTTCGATCAAAAACATCATCAACATACTCTGATATTTTGATCAGAAACATCATCATCATACTCTAATCTTTCGATCAGATACATCATAGTCATAGTGTGTCATCATCATACTGTGATCTTTATATCAGTACGTCATCATCATCATACTCTAATATTTCGATCAGTATGTCATCATACTCTGATCTTTTGATCAGTATGTCATCATAATCATACTCTGATCTTTCAATCAGTACGGCATCATCATCATCAGCAACAACCTGCAATCCACAATTCAAAGACAAAAAAGTCTTTGGATCACTTTTGGACTTAAAGTCTAGGGATGATACAATCCCACCACATTCTCGACAACTGAAGTTACTGGATTACTTACGGGATAATCAGTCCCTATCACTTTAGGACTAAGTCCAAGGACGATGCAATACTACCACATTCTCGAGTACTGAAGCCACCGGATTGATTATGGGAGAATCAGTCCCTATCACTTTAGGACTATGTCCAAGGATGATGCAATCCTACCACATTCTCAAGGATCGAAGCCACAAGATTGATTACGGGAGAATCAGTCCCTATCACTTTATGACTATGTCCAAGGATGATGCAATCCTACCACATTCTCAAGGACCGAAGCCACCAGATTGATTACAGGAGAATCAGTCCCTATCACTTTAGGATGATGTCCAAGGATGATGCAATCCTACCACATTCTCGAGGACCGAGGTCACCGGATTTATTATGGATAGATGTCCCGAGATGATACAATCCCTCTTCATTCTCGAAGACCGAGGTCTCCGGATCACTTTAGGGAAAGTTCCCAGGGATGATACAATCCCACAACGTTCTCAAGGACCGAGGTCACTGGATCTATTATGGACAGATGTCCTAGGATGATACAATCCCTCTTCATTCTCTAAGACCGAGGTCTCTGGATCACTTTAGGGCAAGTGCCCAGGGATGATACAATCCCATTGCAACGTCACTACTCCCCCTTTCAAGGAAGATCTTTTCGAACCACACCAAGCTTCTCTCGAAATTGTTCGAACTTCACTCGGGATAGAGGCTTTGTCAACACATCAGCAACTTGTTCATCAATACTCACATACTGGAGCTTCATGGCTCCCTTCTGCATCATATCTTGAATGTAGAAATATATGATTTCTATGTGCTTTGATTTGTCATGAAACACAGGGTTCTCTGTCATCTTTATACAACTTTGGTTATCACATAGAATCACGGTAGTGTCCAACTCTAGGTTGAATAATCTTGACATTAGCTTCTGAAGCCATATGGCTTCACAACTAGCAGAGCAAGCTGCTATATATTCTGCTTCGGCTGTTCTTAGTGAAACATTGGATTGCTTTCTGCTAAACCATGAGATCATAGCAGATCCCAGACTATAACATCTACCTGATGTGCTTTTTCTATCTAAGATACTTTCGGCCCAATCTGCATCTGTATAGCCATACAATCTATACTCATTGCTATCATCATAATATAGACCAAAGTCTATAGTTCCTTTCAAATATCTCATCACCTGTTTTACAGCTACCAAGTGAACCCATCTAGGTTGAAGTAGATATTGACTTAAGGTTTTCATAGCAAAACAAATGTCTGGTCTAGTATTTGACAAATACATCAATGACCCAATGATCTATCTGTAATGAGTCACATCCACTAACTCTAATGAGTCATCAGTTAACAATTTCAGGTTGGAATCCATGGGTGTGGAAAAGGCTTTGCATTCCAACATGTTGAATCTTTTCAATATCTCTACTGCATACTTTCCCTGATTGAGAAAAATTCCTTCTAAACTTTTCCATACTTCTAGACCTAGGAAATAATGCATTAACCCAAGGTCTTTCATCTCAAATTCTTCTGCTAGTCTCTTCTTTCTTTTCATAATCTGTTTCTCATTTCCTGTCAAGAATAAATCATCCACATATAGTAGTAGGATGATAGGTTCATCTTCTACAAACTTGAGGTAAAGGTTAGGATCAACTTTACTCTTGGTAAATCCCATGCTTGACAGGAAACTATCTATCCTCTCATACCAAGCTCTAGGAGCTTGTTTAAAACCACACAAGGCCTTCTTCAACTTGCATACATGAGTATGTCTGTCTTCAACTTCAAATCCTTGAGGCTGTTCTATGTAAACTTCTTCTTCGATAGCACCATTCAGAAAATTTGTTTTCACATCCATCTGGTGTAAGTCCCATTTCATTATGGATGCAAGTTCCATGATAGTTCTAATCGAAGTATATCGTGCTATAGGAGCAAATTTCTCTTCATAATCAATTCCCTCTTTCTGAAAGAAACCTCTGGCCACAAATATTTCTTTATACTTCTCGATACTTCCGTCAGCTGCATGCTTTATTTTGAATATCCATTTGGAGGATACTATACTCTTTCCTTCTAGTTTGGGAACTATATCCCATACATCATTATTCATTATTGACTGATATTATTCAGTCATTGCTTCTACCCGTTCTTTCTTCTGTACCGCTTCTTCATAGTTTGTAAGTTCTTATTCTACCAGATCACACATCAAGGCTACATAGTTGGAAAAAGTATTAGGTTTCTTTCTTTCCCTTGTAGAGCCTTCAGGAGCTCCATATCTTTCTGCCTCTCGTAAAATTTCTCTTGTACAAGTAGGCTTTCTATTTCTTGATATCTCCATCATGGGAGGTTCTTGTGGTTATACCATGTCATGTTATTCAGGAGCTTCATCTTCAAGGAGACATGTAGTTTCTTTATTTCTGGGTGGTGTCTCTTCTTCATACACTTCTTCAAGTTGGCACTTCTTGGATCTCTTGAGAGCTTCCTCTTCATCAAATGTCACATCTCGACTGATTTGCATGTGGTGGAATCCAGGAATGTAGATTCTGAATGCTTTGGATACTTCACAATATCCAACAAATATCCTGTTCTTTCTGAAAGGGTCTAATTTGGTTCTTTTCTCTTTTGGTATATGAATATATATTAGAAAACCAAATATCTTGAGGTGACTTACCTCAGGATTCTTTCCCGTGAATATCTCTTCTGGAGTTTTGAAACCAAGAGCACTGTGAGATATTCTATTTTGTACATACACAACAGTTCTTGCCGCTTCTTCCCATAGGTCCATTGGAAGATATTGATCATATATCATTGTATTCACTAAGACTGTTTCAGTGGACTCATGCACAAAGGCTATTTCTGAGTGCCCCTTGAGTTTATACAAGCCCCCTTCTTCTTCACCAATGATGATTGCATCTTCAATATTCTTTCGTTTGGGCCACATAAGTACTTGACCATCTATGAAAGAAACTCTAAATCCTTTCTTATCTAAAGCTAAGATATAAAGTACATTTTTCTTTAAACTAGGTACATATAATACATCTTTCATTTTTAAGGGATTACCTGATTCAAGTTTGTAGCTTGCTTCACCAACTCCTTTGATCGGATATTGATAGTCATCTCCTAGGGATACTTTCTGAGGAGAGCTCTTTTCTTCAAGTTTGGACAAAGTTTTCTTTTGTCCTGTCATGTGCTTTGAAGCACCACTATCAATAAGCCAAGTGTCTTCTCCAGGAGTCACAGACCCAGAGAGAGCAGAAAACAATACATATTCTTCCGCATCTTCTTCTCTTGCTTGCTTTCTCGAAGGTCCTTCATCTTCTTCTTTTTCATCCTCATCTTCAGCTAGATGAGCATGATATCTTGTGTTGCTGTTGATCCTCTGCTTATATTCTTGCTTCTTTATAGGACAGTTTCTAGCAATGTGTCCTATCTTGTCATAGTGGAAGCATTGAAAACTAGAGTAGTCCTTGCTTGATAGACTTTCTTTTGATCTTTGGAATCTTCTGGGAGGTTGATGCTCTTTGTGACTTCCCTTCTTGAAGATGGGTTGATTCCTTCTTCTTTTTCTGGTATGAGTGGCTAGGGCTTGATCATCTTGTTTTAGTAAGGCTTCTCTATTTGCCACTCTAGTCTCCTCTTGAATGCAGTCTTCCCATACCACATCAAACTGCATGATTTCCTTCCTAGCACACATCATTTGAATGAATGATTCCCATGGTCTAGTGAGACCATTGAGAGTATTCATAACCATTTCATCTTCATCAAGCTTATCTCCAATAGGTTCTAGTTGCTCTTTGATCTAGGAAACCCTTGAAAATTAGTCTTGGATGGATTCTCCATGACTCATATTTATGCTCTTCAATTGAGCTCTTAGATTCATATTCCTGTTGATGTTTCTTCCCTTAAACATTCTGGAAAGGGCATCATACATTTCTTTTGGAGTCTTCTTGGATGACACTTGAGGAATCAAGCGATCCTTAATGGAGTCAACAATAATTATTTGTGCCCTAATCATATCCTTTCTATGCTTCTCCTTGGCTTCAACTTCTTTAGGTTCTGACACTTCTTCTTTGACATACTTATCAAGATCATTCTCTTGGAGAATGAGACCAATCTTGTATTTCCATGCTTGAAAATTCTCTATGCCTTCTAGCTTGTCTTCAAGCTTAGTGCTTGAAGTCATCTTGCTAGAGAATTACAAAAAATTGAAATTTTTTGGAATGAGAAACTGACCTTACCGGGAGATGTGCTTGAATGAGGTGATTTGACTAATGTACTTGGATTCTGGAAATATCGATTCTTCACCTTTCAAATCAGATGATTCAGCTTCTGCATAAATGCCTGTCACTATTTCTGTGATATCTCTACAATTTCTACCCCTCTATGTCTAAAATTTTGCACTGAGGTAACCTCATATGTCCCTGATCCAACACCATAGGTTTCATAAAAATTGGTTTCACCAATTTGGATTTATTATCCTTTTCCCAAGTTTACCTATTACAAGACTGTTCAGAACAGTGAAGTTGTACAGCATGCCATGTGTCACTGTTTCATATTCTGGGTCTGAAATTTGGACCACAGAAATCAAAGTCCATGCCCCTTGTGGAAAAGCTTCAAAAATTCTATTTGGCCCTCTGTATCCCAAGCTATAGCTATTTTCCCCAGGTGTCCTTTTTAGGGATGAATTTTGGAAGAGGCTGGAACCCTGACTTGGAGGGATCATATCTCTAGAATATAGAGAATAGAAGGATGAATTTTGGACAAAGTGTACGGAATGATTTTATCTTATGCCTCTGTAATTTTTAGCTCTTGAACCTTCTCCAATATCTGGATATAGTGAATGTACCAAAACTTAGCAGTTTTAGTATTTAGCGTTTTTTTAGCTCGAGGTCAAACTAGGGTTTGACTTTCCTGGAGTTTCACCCAACCAAAAAACTTGATCCAGGTCTCTAGAATTCAATTTTGATGAGGAGAGAAATCCTATGCTGGTCTCACTCAAAAATTATTCTTCTACAAGAATCCCTAATTTCCCACACCGAAAACTGAGAATGCTTGGAATCGAATTCCGCTTCAACAGAAAGATGCACCCTTCAATGGAGAGTCAACCTAGCCTTCTTTTTCTAATCAATTGTGGAGAGAGAACCAAAAATTAAGAAGCCCTATATTTTGTAGTTGCACAATGTCTTCTTTTCTGGGTTGCTCTGATACCATTTTAAATTTTCATATGCTTAGCTAAGACATCAGTATTTCATTTCATTTTCATGACAAAAGCATATAAATAGGATCACTGAAAGATAGACAAGCACAACCATAAAAAAGGAACACAAAGATTTATCCTGGGAAAACCCTAAAGGGAAAAACCCAGCAAAAGCTTCCTCAATATAGATGCCCCAAAAGGATAAAAGATAAAACCAACAAGGAGATCAAAGCCCGATCCTCCTCCTTCTCTAACTACTCTTCTTCTCCACTAATGTGATATACAAGTGAGTGTGTGTGTGTCACAAATGAGGAGCACTACACCTCTATTTATATTCATCCATTCACTTAAGTTAACTCATTTGACATGTAGGATCGAGTTAAATCATGTAGCCTCGAGTTACACATGTAGGCTCAAGTAACCACACTGGGGTGCTAATGACCCACCTTTAAAATTAGAGGGGACTACCTCATGAATCTTATTAGTTCTTCTGATTAGGAGCATCGGGGTACAATGTAATAGAAGTGGTTCTCCCGGTAGGACCATCGGGGACCAAATAAAGATACATATAGAATATTCTTCAAAGTTAAAATATTTCAACATCTTCCCTTTAAATAGCTTGGTCAAGGAATCAAACATGTCTTTCAGTGTCTTTAGGGAAGACACTTGTGGTATAAGGTGATCCGTGATTCAATTAGCAATGATCTTCTTGGCCTTGACCAAGTTCTTCTTGTGTGAGGCTTTTAGACTCATCTCCCTCTGTAACTGGAACCTCTCTACTTATGTAGGTGTCCAATTCATTTCCTTCAAGAACTAGTGAGACCCTATACTTCCATGCTTGGAAGTTGTCAGCCTCAACAATATTGTCATAAATTTGGTGTGATTAGTCATCTTTAAATGAGAACCTCAATTGTAAATAGAAAAACATTAGATCTTACCGATTTGAGGTGTCTATTCTGGTTCTAGAGTTGGTTGATCTAGGGTTTGTCAAAGAAACCCTAATTTTCAAAACTTGGAATCTTTCAGATATGATTGGATAGAAATATATACCTCTTCAAGGCAAGCTATCCAATGTACTCCTTTTCTTAAAACAATGGAGGGAAGCTCACGGAACAAGAAGCCGTAGTTTACCAATTTCTTCTGCATAAATGCCTGATACTATTTCTGTCATATCCCCAAACGTACTTATCATCTATGTCTAAAATTTCATATTGAGGTATCCTCATCTATCCTTGTTCCAACACCATAGGTTTCATTAGAATTGGTTTCATCGATTGGGATGTATGATCATTTTCCTAAGGTGACCTGTTTTAGTACAATTCATCATAGCAAAGTTGTACGGAGTACCATGTGTCACTATTTCATCTTCTAGGTCTCAAACTTTTACCATAGAAAGTACTATTTGTTTCCTTTTTGGAACATCTTTAGAAATTTCATTTGGACCTTCTTATCCTGAGATATATCAATTCTCCCCATGTGTCCTATTTGGGGAGGAATCTTGGGAAAGGATGGAACCCTAACTTGGAGGAATCATATCTCCTAGAATATAGTGAATCTGAGGTTGAAACATGGACATAGTGTACATCGGGAATTTATCTACAACTTGTGAAATTTTTGGCACTTGAACATTCTCCAATCTCGAGATATAGTGAATCTACAAAAACTATCAGTTTCTATTAGATTTTTAATATCAAGCTAGCATTATTAGGATCTTTTAACTAAGGGAATAACAAGCACAGCAATCAAACACAAGAGACAATGAAGACATTCTTTTTCCTTGGGGAAACCATAAATGGAGAAAACCCCGCAACTTCCTTAGAGATAGAATCAGCACAAAATAGAAAATCCCAAAACAGTAAGATGATCTCCCGACATCAGTAACCTCTTTCTTCCTAGCCCTAGTGTCTTCTTCTTCCTCAGCTATGCGCTACAATTGAGTGTGAGTGAGTCTGTGTTAAATAGAGAAGTCACCACTCTATTTATACTGATTCTT
Organism: Pseudotsuga menziesii; assembly: GCA_001517045.1. Taxonomy (NCBI): domain Eukaryota; kingdom Viridiplantae; phylum Streptophyta; class Pinopsida; order Pinales; family Pinaceae; genus Pseudotsuga; species Pseudotsuga menziesii. The sequence continues at coordinate 49,272 of LPNX010197412.1, read as the reverse complement.
GACATGACTAAAACCCTACTAGGGCCAACTTCACTAGGTGAGTCTAATAACCGTAGTGCCCCAGAACTGCGGGGGATTTAACCCTTAGACAATAGGAGGGTTACCCACAATGACTTGAAATGACTTGTTTACATTATTGATCCTCCCAATAAAAACATCAAGGCATGACATCATGACTCAATTACACTACAGACACATCTTCGAATAAACATCGGGGTACAAGACATAACATACGTTGGTGAATACACTCTGAAGTTAGAAATACATCAACACTCCCTCTTAACTAGGAAGGTATTATTTCGACAAAAATTTTAGCACTGGTCTTCTTATCTATATCAACTGGGTCATCTCATTATATTCATCTTCAAGTCTTCTTAGTCTTCAAGTCATCTTCTTCTTCAAGTCTTCTTCATCATGGAATCCGCATCATCATGACTACTGGATCATCATTTTTCGATCATCATTAGATCTGGATCATCACTTGATCTAGATCTTCATCAAGTCTAGATCATCATCACATCTGGATCATCACTTGATTTGGATCATCATCACATGCTATCTCAGAATGGTGCTATCTCGATTCTTCTCATCACAGGAAGTTCTACAGAGTCAGCCTTGTAGGCCTACCCTTCATGTAGCTCTTCATCAATGCTTATATCTAACACTTAAGTCAGAATGGCCCACCCAGCTCTTACATATGACCTCATCTTGTCAGAAAGGCATGCCCAGCACTCACATCTGACCTCATCTTGTCAGAAAGGCCCAGCACTCACATCTGACCATGTGTAAACACATCGCACCAGAATGGCTCAAAACTTATATCTGAGTATGTGCAAGAACATCACATTGAAATGGCTCTGCACTTACATCTGGCCCCATCTTGTTAGAAAGGAACAACACTCATATCTGACCATGTGTAAACACATCACCCCATAATGGCTCAGCATTTATATCCGACCTCATCTTGTCAAAAAGGCTCTACACTTACATTCAACCATGTGTAAACACATCGCATCGAAAGGGATCTTAGTCCTAGACTAAGGATTCCTGGTAATTGACCAGGTGCCTCCATTTTTCCATAGAATGGCAGTTGCACTTACATCTGACCTACTCATCAGAATGGCCAGCACTCACATCTAACATGGGAGGAACCTAATCCTTTAACCATGATAGAATGGCTTAGCCCTTACATTTGATCAAGTGGGAACACATCCCTCTATCACATCAAAATGGCTCTCAATTTTAGACTGATTTTTCCTGGTAACTGACTAGGCACCTCCATTCCAAGAATGGAAATAGCACTTATATCTAATCATCTAGGAACTAATCCTACAGTCATATCAGAATGGCTTAGCACTCATATCTGACATGAAGGAACCTAAATCCTTTCACCATAACATAATGGATCATCCCTTACATCTAACCATGGAAGGAACTTAATCCTTTCCCATGTCAAAATGGCTCACGGATTCATCACTTCCCTTTGGAGGAAACCTCGATCTGGAGAACAGAAAGATTCTCTCTGAAGTACTCAAACTTCACCCTAGCCAATGGCTTCGTCAACACATCAGCTATCTGATCATCCATTGCAACATACTAGAGCTTCATTGCTCCCCTCTACACCATATCCCTGATATAGTGATACTTGATCTCGATATGCTTCGACTTGTCATGGAACATCGGGTTCTCTGACAACTTCACACAACTTTGGTTGTCGCAATATATACAAGTAGAATCCAACTGGAGATCAAATAAATCAAACAGTAGCTTCCTTAGCCATACTACCTCATAACTAGCTAAATAAGCTGTGTCATACTCTATTTCAGCTATACTCAGTGCCACACAAGATTGCTTCCTGCTAAACCAAGAGATCGCACGGTAAGGTTTGTCGTTACACAAAAACCTGCAGATGTTGGTGAACATTTGAAACCCAGCACAAGGTCCAATCACTAGGAGTGGCGGCTAGTTCACTTGTTTAATATTTCCTAGAGGTGTGGTGGTTATACCATGTGGAGGTACCTAATACTCCAACACCCCACCTCCAGCATAGCTCGGGGGATTTGAACCTGATACCTCTGCTCTGATACCATGTTATTCTTGCCCATTGATCTAGGAACAAATAATCAATCTCATCAAATAATAATCAACAAATAACTCATGAAATGGTGTAAATCAAAACTAGAATTGGTTTCCTCTCTGTATATTTAATAAACAATGAATGGTTACAATACCAATGTCAAGCAATAGCTTGAAGCAATGAGAAATTCGAATACCTAAGGAGGCAATTTGAAATCATGAGTGATTCTGGCTTAACCGACTGTCAGCCATTCAATCACACTCAGCTAACCACTTAAACAAAACCCTAATTGACTCACCAAACCCTAACTAAAGTTGGAATGCAATAAATGACTAAATCTCAACTGAAGGAGATCAAACACATGTCATAGCAATCCAACCATCAAGTGCTAGTGCTCCATGACTTCAATGAACCCCGACGAGGTTAACTGAAGGTGAACTGATCATCCGAAGTTGGTGGAGGCACCCCTGTTGACTCCAGATCATTAAATAATATTAAATAATCATTAAATAATATATTTAATGAGAGGAGGCACCTTAAATTACTGGTTGAACTGATTGTAACCACCAGTTAGCAATTAGGTGCATTAATATCACTTAGATCACCCTCGAAGTGCTCCAGTTAGCCTCCTTAACTGTAGGAGAAGGATAAGTTAGCCTCCTTGACTGTAGGTAGGTGTGGATGTGACTGGATGATGGCAATTAATGCTCCACTAATGTCAATTAATGTCAATTATACTTAGGATAGTGGTTTAACTAGGCCAATTTGACCAAAAAGAGTGTGTATGGTGGCAAAATGTTCACCAACACACACCTGATCCAATACTGAAGCAACACCGTGAACTGCTCTTCCTATCAATGGAACTGCCTGCCCAATCTGAATCAACATAACCCTCTAGGTTAATATTCTGATTCGACTCATACTTGAGCCAATAATCAACTGTACCCCTCAGGTACCTCAGAATATGCTTTGTAGCAATCAAGTGAACATTTCTTGGATCTGTCAAGAACTGGCTCAAGGTGTTCACAGCAAAGAAAATGTTTGGTCTCATGTTCGTCAGGTACATCAAGGACCCAATCATCTAACGATACATCGTAGCATCAACTGAATCTGATGAAGCATTGATCAATAGCTTCAAGTTCGATGCCATAGGTGTGGCCATAGCCTTGTTGTCCATCATCCCAAACCTCTTTAGGATATCTACTACATAATCCCCTTGTTCAAGGGAGATTCCATCTGTATTCTACCACACCTCCATGCCTAAAAAATAATGCATCATACCCAAGTTCTTCATTTCGAATTCAACAACAAGATTTCTCTTCGTATCAACAATCAACCCATCCATACCTATTACAAACAGATCATCTACATATAGTAGAATGTTGACACGCCGTATCAGCACGATAGTCAACTAAGAGGCAACCCAATCCAAGAGCTTTCAAAGGCTACTCCTAGTCGTTAGATAGTTGTCTTTGACGGGATTAAGGCCCCATTGCCTTCTCTTAAATCACGCCCAATTACAGGAGCAGATTCAAAAGAAAGAAATAATGTAAATAATTGTTAGCCGAATGTGCTACAATTATGTATATACAAAAGGAACTGTTAAAACTAGTTAATTACTAAATTAATTCATATGATACACAACTGGCAACTAAAAAATTCATCTAATTAAACCGATTAACATATATCTACAAATGATAAAGTAACTGTTAACAAACTAAACCAATCATACAATTTACAGTATAGACACATATACATCTAAAATAAGATTGAATGAAAATTTGACAGAGTGCAAAGATGAAGATCAGATTCAATATAGTTTCTAAAAATTAATAAAAAACTAACACACATATACCTTATATACCCTATCCTAATCAGGAGCATAATAACACTAATCCAGAAATTAACTTGTAGTTAACAATGCTATGCAGACAATCTCAAAATCTTCAGAAAAATTTCAGAGGAATAAAAATAAAACACAGAAATAGTATATCATATATATTTGAATGATAACATCAAAATTTAATATATGATATGAATCTGCAAGTTAACCCAGAATAGATCAACAATTTAACATAATACCTTTGCACATTTTCTCAAAAGAAAATGAAAAACATAGAAATATGAGAAAAGAAAATCGCAAGATCAAAAGATACTACAAGTACTCCTCAATAATGAAAATACTGCAAATATACTTGTGATATCTTCAGTCAAAATAGATGCTGTAACTATAAGCAAATAATTGTCTTAGTTGCAGAAAAATGTCAAAGTGACTTGATTCTCCCTTGTTCCTTTCACCAACCATCGACCCCCTGTTGAGGCCTGGAAAATCGCAGGCGGCAACAGTAAGGGATTCTCCCCAATCAACGTTCCCAACTAGCCCGTTGACTGTTTGGTATAGGGAATCCGTCCGGTTTGCGGTCCGGCTACCGTAGGTCAAGTAACAAAACAAAGGCTTTACCGGTCGCGGCCCGGCCCACCGAGTTTTTGTGTTTTTTGACTTAAGATATGAAATGCAAGTGCCTAACTAAATGCAGGGTGATAAAGATGCCAGGAGCAGTCACAATGTGAAGCGCAGGTTCTTACCTCTCGTCTTATGGCTCATAGGCATCCCAATCGCATACAACAAAAAGCAAACTGACTATCTAAACTATCCCTAGGGAGCAGAATTAGCATTTATTGGTGAGTAATACATTTTGTACGTGCATAATGAAGAATTACAGATAGCTGATACTTCATTCAAGATACATGAACAATTACGAATATTCAGATAACCAGATAGCCGATCATTTTATAAAGAACATTTCTTACTCATAGTGGAAGAAATCCTAAAGATACTGAAGAACATTTAACAAAACATAGGTTCAGAAATTAAACATTCTCACAGCAAATGAAACATGGCTGAAAACGAAATAGTTCCTCTTCAACATTATTCCTTGAGTTGCATTGATACATTCCACCTTTTACTCTCTCCAGCAGGAAAAGTTGTAGTTTTTGTTTGCAAAACAAAATAGTTCCTCTTACAAATAAACATTACAAAATTATCCAGGGAAAATCCCTTTCTCAGTTCCACCTTTCAATATTTAAACTACCCTTACAGAGTGCTTCGTTTTCCCCCGAGACACATGACTTTTCATTTTCCCCAACTCTTCAAATTCCTCTACCTAGCAAGTAACTGACAGATCTTTCCGTTCCATCTCTTTGTTGCCACGCATGTTGTCCTTTCTTTCATTTGTCCCCATGGCCTTGGTTCGATCCACTCCAAAACGCTCAGCCATACCTTAGTGCCATCGAAGTCCCACCAATCCCTTGGGTCCCTCTGTGCAAAAACAAAAAGGAATCATTTATGTATTTACATTACAAAACAAAATAGCAAGATCTACTTCTGAAACAATCATCCCGCAAAGAAGGAAAGGTGGATCACTCCGCGGGCGGGAAACACCATTAATCGGACACTGGAAGGGTAGGACATCGGAGGCTAAATGGATCTCCCTAGCCGCAGTGGTGGATGAGACCAGGATTGAAGACATAAGCTAACCGTGGGTGGGAAAGGACCAAATCGGACGTTGATAGATAGTCGCATCGGAAGCTCACTAACTATCCCCAGCCGCAACAGCGGAGGGGCTGGGACTTGGAAACTTCCGATCTAACAACAAAAAGAGGCCTGATCATAGAAAAAAATCAACGATTAAAATACTGTTAAGGGTCAGCAGCAGCCAAAGTCAATTTTTTTTTTCTTAGCGAAGGCTTCCCTGAAGAACAAATATTTTCTCTTTTTTTTTTACCAGTAAACCAGACATCCACGACTCAAACCGGAACTGAACAAGGCACAGATAGACCAACTGACCTCCAATCTTCAAAGTAAAATGAAAAGACGAAACGCCCAAGAGGTTTAAGAGTTTAACAATCAAAACAGGCAAAACGATGAGGAGGGGCCCAGAACTTAAAAAATAAATTTGGGGGGAATGGTTGCGGCAGCAACAACTGGCGATTACCTGGTGAACCTAGATCTCTGGGTGACTTTTCTTTGAGTGACAGACTATTTCACAACAAATGCATCTATTGAATTCTTCCAGCTATCTAGATTTCTCAAATGGCCGAAGTGTGTACCTTCATCATTGATACTAGTCCAACTGGGAAAGTGGAAACCGAGACCTTCAAGTCCAGATAACTCTGTTGAGGCTAGAGTATGAGTTTCGTTATTACCTCTGTTTTCAGCTAGCTACCAGCGTAAACACCACAGGATGGTAGCAGACAGTGAACAACAATATTCTTTTGTTCCTCGTTCCCATGCCATTTTAACATTTTAGTGCTTTTCGACTTTGTCCCTTTCATTTGAGTCCTTCTGTACGCCTTTCTTACTGAATTTTAATTCAGGATCCTCTATCCCATAGTGTCCTTTTGTGTGAGTGGTGTGCTTCAAGTTTCAGCTCACGGACAGAGAGGATCTTTTGGCAATTTAGTGCTTATGATTCAACACCCGCTTTGATATATGATGCTTTTATAGAAGTCTTTTGACTCTTTATTTGCCTTTTGGCATTCATTTCTTGGCATGGGATTATTTAAATTTAATACACTGTTCACCTTGCTTCTTTCCATGGGTCTTTTGCTGTTGCTCCTTAGAACATTTTAGATGTGACGTGGATGGAGCCCCAACACAGTACTCCAAAACCCTCGAATCTGGTTTATTTCACAGGGGTTAAGCAGGACTTCAATGTACACAGAGATTTCGAGAAAACTGCTAGACTAGAAGAAACTCGAACAGCAACACATAGTCTGACTACTTGAACATGTCTACCATTCCAGAAATTTTGGTGTTTCTCAAATAACCACGAGCTAACTCCCTTTATTGAAACCAATAGACTTAAATTCAAACAAGATGAAAACATGACTCAAAAACAACCAAACATCTTATTTATATACAAGACAGAAAACTCAAAGACAACTTCAAGAAAAGTAAGGCTTGAGAACCAAACCATTGACTGGCAGGTTCTCCTCCCATCCCTGTAAATCTTGCAGCTTATAAGTAGCAGGGCCTAGTTTTGCTTTGATTTGAAAAGGGCCTACCCACAACTGTTGGAACTTAGTATGCTTCCCTTTCTCATCATGGGCATGATCCCACTTGAGAACTAGGTCTCCCACCTCCAGGTCCTTTTTCCCAGCTTTATGTTTGTCAAACCACCTTTTTACTACCTCCTGCTATTGTTGAAAACGTTCTCTATCCTTGGATCTGGCTTCTTCTACTTTCAGGAGATTGTATATTCTTATTTGCAGAACCTCATCATCCGACCCCCTAGACTCTTGAGCTAGTATGGAAGATGGTAGCAGGATATTGGGAGGCAGGATGGCTTCCTTACCGTACACAAGGGTATAGGGTGACACTCCTATTGTAGACTTGGGGGTGACTCTATCATCCCACAAGGCGTTGGGTAAGGCTGAGTGCCAACTCCTCTGGTTTTATACTACAGTCTTCTTCAAAATTCTAATGAGGTTTTTATTAGAGGACTCGGCTAGGCCATTCCCTTGCGGATAGTAGTTAGCAGAGTAATGTAGTTGTATCCCTTTATCATGAGCAAATGCAGTCAATTTAATTGATGAAAACTATTTAGCATTGTCAAAAACTAACAAAATTGGAACTCCAAACCTGGTCATGATATGATCTTGTAGGAAGCTGATGACTTTGTCTTCGTTTATCTTGTGCAGTGGGATAGCTTCGACCCAGTGAGTGAAATAGTCCGTCGCAGTAAGAATGTACTTGTGCAGCAAGGAAGAATTCAGTTTTATTTCTCCAATAATATCCAACCCCCACTGTTCAAATGGTTCCATGACCATCACAGGATTTAGAGGTCCTGCTGCTTTAGGCTGTCTTCCACCACATCTTTGGCAAATATCGCATCTTCTGACATGTGCATGTGCATATTTAAAGAGTGTAGGCCAATAGTAACCAGCTCTAAGGATTTTGTGGGTGGTAGTGTCACCTGAATAATGTCCCCCAGCCAAACCATCGTGTAATTCATACATTACTTTCTCGGTATCTTCTTTCTCCAAGCATCTCAGGAGGACTCCATTGTAATTCTTTTTGAATAATACGCCTTCTACGATTTGGTAGGAAGCTGATTTCAAACACAGAGCTCTCCTTTGTTTTGAACTCCAATGTTCTGGCAACAGCCCTGACTGCAAGTAATGCACGAGGTCTCTATACCAGGACTCAGGAGCCGTGAACAAAGGACATACATCCATTACATTCAATTTGGCTTCATCTTCCCATGCTTGTTCTTCATTGTTTCTGCTTTCAGTCATCAATTTGCATAATCCTTGACCTTTCACTATAGAGGCTAGCTTGAATTCAAGGTCATATTCTTGAAGAGCTGTTACCCAGTTGCCCCTTCTTTCTCCTAATTCTTTCTGAATGAGAAGGGATCTTACAGCTGGGTAAGGGACTATTACCTTGGTTCGATTTTTTAATATATAAGGCCTGAATTGCTTCACTGCCTTAAATACTGCGTAAGCTTGCTTATCAATGGCTGGGTAGTTTAATTCAGCCCCTTGAAGCCTAGTGCTCATGAAAGAGATTGGGAATTCATCACCTCCGTCCTCCTTTTGCGTTAGCATGACTGCCAATGAATCATTGGATGCAAATGTGTACATAATAAAGTCTTTACCAAAGTCTGGACTTTTCAGGGAGGGAGCATGTGCAACATCAGTCTTGATTTTGCTGAAAGCGTTCTTTTCGGTTTCGGTCCACTTAAACTATGCATTTTTCTTAACCATCTGCTGCAGTGGCTTAACAGTCTCGGCAAAATTAGGCACAAACCTTCATACGAAATTTATTGTTCCCATGAAAGATTGCATTCCCTTTTTATTATGGGGCATAGGGATTTGTTCAATGGCCTTAATTCTTTCTGGGTCTATAGATATACCTCTCTTTGAAACTATATACCCCAGTAACTTGCCCTCTGTGACCCCAAACACACACTTCTTAGGATTGAGGGAGATACCATATTTCCAGCAGCGTTCGAAAATTTGATTTAGGTGGAACGCGTGCTCCCCTCTTTTCTTCGAAAATATTGTGATGTCATCAAAGTATACCACAACACTACGTCCAATCAGTCCGCGGAAAGCTATGTCCATAGCTCTTTGAAATGTCGCTCCAGCGTTAATCAGTCCAAAGGGCATCCTTCTGTAGGCAAAAGTTCCTCATTTAGTTCGGAACATTGTCTTCACTCTATATTCCTCGGCTACTAACACTTGGTTGTAACCAGAGAACCCGTCTAACAATGAAAACAATTCAAAACCGAAAACCATCTGTAGCAACTGCTCCATGGGAGGAACCAGATAGTTGTATTTATCTGAGGCGCAGTTTAGGTTTCTGAAGTCCACGCACAGTCTGATTTCTCCCGACTTTTTTCTGACTGGTACCAAGTTCGATACCCACTCAGAATGCCTGACTTTAAAAATAATTCTAGCATCCAACAATTTCTTCACTTCGCTTTGGATTAGTGGTTCCAACTTCGGGTGCATCTTCCTCAACGGCTGCTGATATGGCTTGACGCCTGCTTTAATAGGGATGATATGCTTGATGATGTTGGTGTCATAGGTTTTCAAATCTCCGTACGTCCATGCAAAAACGTCTTTATATTGTTTAAATAGGTAGACGAATTTGTCTCTTTCTGCTGGCGAACAGCATTTGCCGAGATTCACGAACTTAGGATTGTTCTCAGTCCCCAAATTTATCAGCTCAAACTGTAGAGTTGAGCTGTGCGTCTTCACGTTAGTGGGTCTTCTGAACTTTTCATTCAAGTCAAACATCTTCTCTAACGTTTTGAACCCTTTAGGAATGAAATTATCATATTTCATCTCAGCCTGATGTTCCTCATCGTCTATAATGGCTCCTTTAAAGATCTCATCATTTGTCAAACACTCGATTATTTTCTGGTCATTGTCAAATACTCGCAGGTTGGTGATCATGTCAGGTACTGAAGGCCTGAAAAGTAATTCAACAGAACATCTGTTATTAGTGGGTACCATCCTGGCGGCTGATGTGGCCAAAAAATCAGCGGCCACATTTTTCATTCTTGGGATTGAAATAATATTGAATGCATGAAAACATGTAAGCAAATCCCATACCTCATTTTGGTAATCTTTCAAGTGGGGGGAAACACAATGTATTTGATTTCTTATTTGCTTTACAACTATCTTTGAGTCCCCGAAAACTTTTAAATTACTTACCTTCAATTCAATCGCTTTCTTGAGTCCCTGCACCAGTGCTTCATATTCAGTTGTATTGTTAGTACATTCAAACTCTAATCTACATGAAAGGAAATGTTTATTCTTTTGTGGATCAATCAGGACACATCTAGCTCCCGACCCTTCTAATGTCTTTGAGCCATCAAAAAATAAAGTCCAAAAATCATTAGCTACTGAAAATGAATCTATTCCTACTGCTAAATCTACTATGTTACAATCAATCTCATCAGCCTGAGAAAATGGAAGGAGATCAAGCTGGGTGTCAGATGTGTCGCTGGCCTCTTCCACTTGATAATTCCCTGGTTCCAGTTCGAGAAAATAGTTTCCCAACACAGAGTCAACTGGTACATTCTTCTCATTTAGTTGAGTAACATTGTACTTCATGTGCGGTTCTCTTAAAATTTTAATCTGCTTGGGACTCCCTTTGTATGGTAACCATAGATGCGACCAATCTGAGGAAAAATATCCATTTAATTTAGCTGACCAGTCTCTGCTCAGGACCAGGCCGTAAGCATCTGGTATATCATCCACCACGATGTTAATAACTTGGCATACTCTGTCATCGGATGCCAGACGGATTAGGACGTCTTCCATCTCACCAATTACCTTAACGTCTGTCCTGTCCAATTGCACCACCCTCCACGTGGTTGGCTTAGGCTGCCCATTTATTTTCTTACATACTGATACGGGCATGACATTAATAGACGCCCCTGAGTCTACCAGACAATTGTGCACGTTATGATTAAAGATTTCAAATGTCAGGAGGAAAGGTGGATGTTTAGTTGTAGACTTACCTCTGGTGCTAGCTTCTCCAATTTCTTCTTCGTCCCGAGGTTGATTTTCAGAGGGCAACTTCTCTTCTGACGATTCAAGTGATTTAAACAATCTTTCTTTCTGTTGAGGTACTTTACACATTTCAAACAGTGGGACATTTGCCTTTATCTTCTTCAAATCCTCAATAATGTCATATTCGATCTGTTGTTTAATGGACAGAGATTTATTAGCACTCACCTTCTCTTCATTTGGCTTGGGAAACATTCTGTTTTGGTTAGGATCTTGGCTAGTAATAGTGAATTCCGGAATCTTATCAGCCAAGGATCTATCTTGAAATTTCTTCTTGATATTTCTTTGCAGCCTTCTTATCTTTGGGAGCAAAAGACTGTCATCACTAATCGTCCCTTGGCTCCTAGTTGTCACATTAGCTTCCCTAACATCCTTGTGTCCCTGAGTAATTTCCTCTTCTGCATCAAGTAAGGAAACAGAACTCCATAATGCCATGGTCTCCTTTTCTTGCTCTTTTGCAACATCAGAAGCAGCACTTTCTTTCCTTTCATCATCATCTTCTTCCGTTAGTCTCGAATCCAACATCTGATTCATGACCAATGTCATTGAATTTATCCATTGTGGACAGTTCTTTTCAGAATGAGGTTGTTGATGAAAGGTACAAAAATTTTCCATCCCTATCTCTGTCAGATTCATGGATGCATTTTTTTGAGGAGGAGGTTGGGGCTGATTGTTGTCCTCCCTTTTCTTATAATAAGGCCTGTAGAACTTTTGTGCTTCTTTTTCTTTCTCTAAGTCTATGATCTTATTAGACATCTTTTGCATCATTTTGGCCATACCTTCATAATCTGGTGACTTTTCTTCCTTAGGCTTAGTGAAAAATAAGGTTTTTCTTCCTGCACCTTTCTCTCCTGATTGTTCTGGATAGTCTTCAATACTTTCTCTTTCCGCTTCCACCACTTCTGCCTCTTCATAGGTCTCTGTCAAAGTAGGCTTGGCCCTACCTTTTTCAAACATGGCCAAATCAGGGCCCAGAGCTGAAGTATAGTATTCAATCAATACTTTGTCCGAAGGCTTATCTGTTTCAGAGAAATTTTTAAGATATGCTGCAAACCTTTGTGTGAAACTATGCACTTTTTCCCTTTTCTCTTTCTTCAATGCACACAGTCCTTTCATGAGGGCAGCGTGAGTCTTTTGTACTATGTACTTACTTTTGAACATTCTCTCGAAGGTATCCCAGTCTGGGATAGAGTTAGCGGGAAATCCAAAATACCATGAGGCCGCAGCTCCTTTGAGGGTATGCGGAAATAGTCTACATACCACATCTTCGTGTTTCCTAGCCCTCAGACCTTCTATTTCCAAGTAGAAACTTTGTAGATGATCGTCCACTAGGATCTTTTCATTGGGGTCAAATTTAGGCAGTAACTTCTCAAAGGCTTGAGGTAGGTCATGCAAAGGCGGAGTCAGTTTTAGGGGTGATCTGGATTTCCACGCAGGTGGTGGATTTGGTGGATTGGGAGGAGGTTGGTTAGCGTTAACAACGGCCATGAGTTGAGGTGGAGAGTGAGGAGGTGAACCGACAGGGGTGTGAACAGGAGAGGTGTAAGGGGTTTTTGGGCCTTCTTGATTCAAACGTAGCTCAACTATTTGCAAGGCGGTTTCTACACGTTCTTCCCAGTCTCCAACCAGCACTGAGTCTTCTGTCATAGGACGGTCTTTCTTTTTATACTCTCTTCTAGGTAAGTCAAGGATAACCGGCAACCCTCCAAGCTTCTTTACGTATGCCCGGGTGTGTCTTCTTAGTTCATTAACTACTTTGTTACCAACAGCATATAGATGTTCTCTTTTTTCTTCTTCTGGAATTGGATTACGTGGTCCACTACTTTTAGAACTGTAACCAGCAGAATAATCTCAGGAAAACGGGTTTCCTCGGCCAGCCATGCACTGGAAGCCCTCCTTCTAGCACCAAAACTGTTGAGGCCTGAAAAATCGTAGGCGGCAACAATAAGGGATTCTCCCCAATCAACGTTCCCAACTAGCCCGTTGACTGTTTGGTATAGGGAATCCATCCGGTTTGCGGTCCGGATACCATAGGTCAAGTAACAAAACAAAGGCTTTACCGGTCGCGGCCCGGCCCACCGAGTTTTTGTGTTTTTTGACTTAAGATATGAAATGCAAGTGCCTAACTAAATGCAGGGTGATAAACATGCCAGGAGCAGTCACAATGTGAAGCGCATGTTCTTACCTCCCGTCTTATGGCTCATTGGCATCCCAATCGCATACAACAAAAAGCAAACTGACTATCTAAACTATCCCTAGGGAGCATAATTAGCATTTATTGGTGATTAATACATTTTGTATGTGCATAATGAAGAATTATAGATAGCTGATACTTCATTCAAGATACATGAACAATTACGGATATTCAAATAACCAGATAGCTGATCGTTTTATAAACAACATTTCTTACTCACAGTGGAAGAAATCCTGAAGATACTGAAGAACATTTAACAAAACATAGGTTAAGAAATTAAACATTCTCACAGCAAATGAAACATGGCTGAAAACGAAATAGTTCCTCTTCAGCATTATTCCTTGAGTTGCATTGATACATTCCACCTTTTACTCTCTCCAGCAGGAAAACTTGTAGTTTTTCTTTGCAAAACAAAATAGTTCCTCTTACAAATAAACATTACAAAATTCTCCATGGAAAAATCCCTTTCTCAGTTCCACCTTTCAATATTTAAACTACCCTTACAGAGTGCTTTGTTTTCCCCCCAGACGCATGACTTTTCAGTTTCCCCAACTCTCCAAATTCCTCTACCTAGCAAGTAACTGACAGATCTTTCTGTTCCATCTCTTTGTTGCCACGCATGTTGTCCTTTCTTTCATTTGTCCCCATGGCCTTGGTTCGATCCACTCCAAAACGCTCAGCCATACCTTAGCGCCATCAAAGTCCCACCAATCCCTTGGGTCCCTCTGTGCAAAAACAAAAAGGCATCATTTATGGATTTACGTTACAAAACAAAATAGCAATATCTACTTCTAAAACAATCATCCTGCGAAGAAGGAAAGCTGGATCACTCCGTGGGCAGGAAACACCATTAATCGGACGCCGGAAGGGAAGGACATCGGAGGCTAAACGGATCTCCCCAGCTGCAATGGCGGATGAGACCGGGATTGAAGACAGAAGCTAACCGCGGGTGGGAAAGGAACAAATCGAACGTCGGCAGATACTCGCATCGGAAGCTCACTAACTATCCCCAGCCGCAACGGCGAAGGGGATGGGACTTGGCAACTTCTGATCTAACAACAAAAAGAGGCCCGATCATAGAAAAAAATCAACGATTAAAACAGCGTTAAGGGTCAGCTGCAGCCAAAGTCTTTTTTTTTTTTTTTCTTAGCGAAGGCTGCCCTAAAGAACAAAGATTTTCTCTTTTTTTTCGACCAGTAAACCAGACATCCACAACTCAAAGCGGAACAGAACAAGGAACAGATAGACTAGCTGACCTCCAATATTCAAAGTAAAACAAAAAGATGATACGCCCAAGAGTCTTAAGAGTTTAACAATCAAAACAGGCAAAACGATGAGGAGGGGCCCAGAATTTAAAAAATAAATTTGGGGAGAATGGTTGCGGCAGCAACACCCCCCTAATTCTGTGAACATTGCCTCCTTAAATACATTAGATCTCGTATAGAGATATTTCTAATTTACCAAGAAACAGGGATCGATACTATTGCAATCTTAACTAACTTCAGCTAAAATAAGAAAAATGACAAATGTAATTGTCATTTTCTTTACACATTACAATATCCTGAAATCGAAAAGATTCGGACTATAGTACCAAACTAAAAATGACGAAGAAACTAGTAAATTGGTGACACCTGGAAGACGATATATCCATAATTGAAACCATGTTCAACTGGTTCCTTCATATTTCTTTGGAGATAATTCTGGAAACATGTGATCATCAAAATCCAGAGAAGGCGCACTTGGAAAACCGACCAAATCATCTGTAATATCAAAACATTAAGAATTAGCACAAATTGAGAGGGTAATTAACCTACATAACATAACTAACTAATTAACTCAAAACAATACCTGAAAAATAAAAATAACCTCATATCATTTGCTGCTTCTATTTACATACTTCAAAACCCAAAATTATTTTCTAGACATCTGTACAAAACGTGAGTATCCCAAAATGCTATGGTCTAACAGGGGTATTGTAAAGCTATATGTTCACACCAGTGGCCGGTATTTGATAAAATGGAGCCTGCGAAGAACCTTTTAGCTGCATTAAGGTGACCTGAGCATTCAGCTCGTGAATTCTTTCTTCATTTTTATGATTCTTACGATAGAATTTCTAAACTTTCCGCATTAACAGCTTCTTCTGTTGTTTCAAACAATGGATTCATTTGTCGGCTGAATCAAAGCTCGCCTGAAACCTCATATTCTTGGCCTTCACAAAATCATTAAGTGCCACTACCTCCTTTATTTCCATTTCCATGCGATGTAACTTATCAAGCAAGTGATTGACGAATAGGGGGTGGATTGCTTCACTAAATCGGTATGAGCCCGTTGGATCCCCTTCAGCAGGTTTACCATCGATTTGAAGATCCGGCAAAGAATCCCTTTTGGGACCCATATCAGGAATATGAGGGCTATGTTCTGCTGGGTGAGTCACAGGCTCAGGATCCATGTCGGGGCAATCATGAGAGACAGGTTCATGCTCCTTATCGTCCAATACAATCATCTCTATGTCTTTATTGTCCTTCACAAAGGGCTTAGTAGTATTAGGTTTAGCCACCATACTCCTAGTTACTCTGCTCGTAACCCTAACATTTGGTGTCTCACTCATTTGTGCGAGGGATTCATCATCATGGTTCGGGGTAACCAGGGAAGGGTTTACGGAATCCCTCTTTCTTTTGGGATGAACGGGAGAGCCGAAACCTTGAATAGGGGCGGGAGCGCGATTCTTCTGGACGCTAGGGTTTACATGAGCATTAGGGTTTGGTAGATGGTTATGTGCAGGTAGAGTTGGGGTTTCACAAGACTACCAATGCCGAAAACACTCCTCTATGCAGTCAAATTGGCAGTGGAAAAATGCCGTGAAACCGTTTTGCTCAAGAAAATGATCCCATGTCTGATTCTGTTTGGACAGTTCCATTTCCACTAGCATCCTAATGAGACCATGGTGGAAAATAATTCGACCAATATTTTTAGGCCCTTTCTTGATGGCTGCAGACATTTTAGTCATACTTTGGACTAAGTAATAAGGTAGATTGATAGGCCAACCAAGAAATATAGTCATTAACCTAAGATGATAAATATACGTAGAAGTAAGGTGACCCTCACAAGTAACGTACCTATGAATGACCTCCAACACAGGTCTCCATTCCCTTTTAAAATACTTACGTGAAACACCAGCCCTGAAAGACACTTCCTGGAAGGGGTTTTTTAGCATTTGCCTCCATTCGGTGGATTTCATCTGTTTATACTTAAACCAACATTCACCTGCTAAAGGTAGGTCCATGGCCAAGGTGACTGCATGCTCATCTATTGTGAACTCAAGGTCTACCACCTTGGCTCTGCCATTAACCAATGAGAGGGAAAACAACCTGGTAACTTCAGGATTCTAGTCTATGAATTTGTTGAAAAAGGGGAGCCACCCAACTGCCTCTACTTTGGCTAGAAGTTCCGGATCCTCATCTAGAAGCTTTGCATTATCAGGTTCAACCCTAACAACCAAGGCCATGACTATGAGTGAGAATGTACACAGTTGTGCAAAGAGAATATACAACAAACTGCAGTAACCTAGAGCACTAGAGAGAGACCATTCGAGACACAAACCAAGCAAAAACCATAGATAATGACATCGTACATTTTTACAAAGGAAAGAAGACATGAATAAACTCACATAGAAACCCTGTAAAATCAGCATGAGCGGATAGGAATGAT
This sequence comes from Pseudotsuga menziesii, assembly GCA_001517045.1. Lineage (NCBI taxonomy): Eukaryota > Viridiplantae > Streptophyta > Pinopsida > Pinales > Pinaceae > Pseudotsuga > Pseudotsuga menziesii. Next base: position 32,203 of record LPNX010197412.1, on the reverse strand, counting down.
TACACAGAGGGGTGATCGAATAATGGCAAAAGATGGCGATGTGACTTGAACTGGTCGATAAGCAAAGAACCCCCGGGCTTTAAACCACAGACCTTGCTACGTAATAATTCCAACCCTCGAGAATGGTGAGCATGCTATGTGGAAAACATATATCGCATAACCCATCATATCAACCCTGACGATCAAATGCATAAATATAAGCCACGTAAGGAAAATATTACGAAAATCAAGATTACCTGCTTGTGCTTGGATTGCGCATGGTTCAAATATTGGAGGATAAAACTTGGGGATAAAAATTTGCATGATTTTGGTAAGGAATCAAGTGCGAAAAAATTATCCTTCCATGTCCCATAACCTTGTTAAATTTGCAATTAAAATGAAAATAAAAACATTCCAAATGATAAATGTTTAAATAAGGTCGAAGTCAGGTTATGGTGAAAGGCATATAAATCAAAGAATTCTTATTCCCTAATTTGATACACAAATCCATTTAAAAATAATGGTTTTAATATAATAATCTTTCCAAATAACAATAGTTCCCAAGGTTATAAAATAATGAAATTTCACCGTTTCAGTAGCTCTTGGTTCCATAACCCGAAATGAGAAATTCAAATGTTTAACCTCAAAAAAAAAATTTGCTTGATAAAAATTTTTGAGGCTGTTGGGTAAGAGCACAACATAGAAGCATCACTAGGTTTCCATCTTCAACCTTGTAGTAAAGGTTGGAATCTGCTTTACTCTTGGTAAATCCCAAACTGGATAGAAATCTATCAATTCTATCATACCATGTCTTAGGTTCCTATTTCAAACCATACAGGGATTTCTTCAATCTACACACATGAGACTACCTGTCATGTGTCTCAAAACAGAGTGGTTGTTCTACATACACTTCCTCTTCCACTACACCATTCAAGAAAGCAGTCTTGACATCCATTTGGTGTATCTTCCATTTCATTACTACAACCAAGGCAAGTACTGATCTGATGGAAGTGTATCTAGCTACAGGTGCAAAGTTTTCTTCATAATCTATTCCTTCTTTCTGAGAGAAACTACCAGCCACAAATATTACATTATATTTTCAATGCTACTGTCTACAACATGCTTGATCTTGTAGATCCATTTGGAAGTTACAACTGAATTCCCTTCTGGTCTTGGGACAACATCCCAAACATCATTCTTCATGATTGATTGGTACTCTTCGATCATAGAATCCTTACATTCTTTTTGTTCTGTTGCTTCTTCATAATTGGAAGGTTCTTTATCGATCAAAATCACATAGTAATGATACATACCCGGAGCAGGATCTGGTCCTCTTTCTTTCTCTATGATTCTCTTCTGGAGCCCCATATCTCTCCACACCTTGGATAATTTCATGTACCCAATAAGGTTTCCTCTTATGAGGATTCTTCTCCACAGGTGGATCTATAGGTCTTTGTGGTTCTTCAAATTCTCGATCTTCTCCTTGAGTTTCTTCGTTCATTGTTGTATCATGAATTCTGGGTGCTTCTGCTTCTTCAGGTTCTTCAACATGTTTCTTTCTAGATTTGTTGTAAGCTATGTCTTCATTAAATGTCACATCCCTACTGATGTCGATATTCTTGTATCTTGGGAAATAAATTTTGTGAGCCTTTGAGCTTTCAGAGTATCCCACAAATATACCCTTCTTTCCTGAAGGATCTAATTTTGTCCTCTTCTCTTTTGGAATGTGTATGTACACAGGACAACCAAATATTCTGAGATGGATGACTTCTGGTTTCTTACCGGAGAAGACTTCTTCAGAAGTCTTGTTCTCAAGTACTCTATTTGGAGTATAGTTTTTCACATACACCACTATTCTGGCAGCTTCCGCCCAAAGATGCATAGGAAGATCTTGAAGATGAAGCATAGCTCTTGCAGCTTCCATGATAGTTCTGTTCTTCTGTTCTACAATCCCATTCTGTTGTGGATTATAAGGAGTGGACAACTCCCTCTTACTCCCTGATTATTTCCATAACTCTTTGAATTCATTTGACTTGAATTCTCTGCCATTATATGATCGAAAGGTCTTAATCTTCTTTTCAGTGTGATTCTCGATCAGGACTTTGAATTCCTTGAATTTGTTGAGTACTTCATCTTTTTTCTTCATGAAGTAGATCCATGTCTTCCTAGAAAATTCATCAATGAAAGAAACATAGTATACATACCCACTTAGTGAACTTGATGACATTAGACCACATACATCGAAGTGGATGTTCTCCATGATTCCTTTTGCTTTGCTCTCGCTACTTGGAAATGTCTTCTTTGTGTTCTTTCCTTTCACACATCCTTTGCAAACCCCATCACATTTTGCTTGTATTTCTAGAAGACCTTCAATAGCTTTGCTTGCAATAGGTAGTGCTTTGTAATGCACATGTGCAAGTCTTCTATGCCAAAGTTCATTTGGCTCTACTGTGTCATGGGCCAAGGCTTGTTCTGGATGGCCGTTCCTTTTGGCCACATGGTGACTTGACCATCTATGAATGCAACCCTCATTCCTTTTGCATCTAACACAGATATGGAGAGAAGGTTCTTCTTGATTACTGGTACAAACAATACTTCCTTCATTGTCATAGACTTTCCAGAGTCTAGCTTATAGGAGGATTCCCCACTACCTTTTATTGGATACTGGTAGTCATCTCCTAGTTTCACTTTATGAGGTGATTCATGTTCTGAAAGTTTCACAAAGGATTCCTTGAATCCAATCATGTGCTTGGAAGCACCACTATCTATAAGCCAATAATTGCTTCCATGAGTAATGTTTCCCATGAGAGAAGAAATCAAAACATATTCTTCCTCACTTGAAGAATCTTCACTTTCACATCTGGTTCTCTTCTCGAACTGCTATCCGAGCTTCTTCTTGAGAACATTCTTCCCACGGTCTACTGAACTTGACTAATTTCTTCCTAGAACAGATCCCTTGAATAAAGGAGTCCCATGTCCTAGGGAAACCATTCAAGGTGGTCACCACAATCTCTACATTCTCCACTTCTTCATCTACTGCTTCTAATTGTTCCTTGATCTGAGAAACCCTTGTGAAGTAATACTGGATCATTTTTGCATTCTGGATCTTCACATTCTTCAATTGGTTCCTCAAGGTCATCTTCCAGTTTATGTTCTTTCCTTAAAACAATTTGGTTAGGGCATCAAACATAGCCTTAGGTGTCTTGAGGGAGGACAGATGTGGTATAAGGTGATCCTTGATAGAATTAGCAATGATCCCCTTTTCCATAACCAAATTCTTCTTATGTAAGGCCTTATTCTCATCTCACTATGGAACTGGAGCGTCCTCATTTATGTAGGATTCCAGATCATTCTCTTCCAGAACCAGGGAGATTCTATACTTCTAGGCTTAGAAGTTATCACCTCCCTCAAGATTTTCATCAATCTTGGTATAATGAGACATGTTAACTGAGAACCTCAAATAGAAATACAAAAGATTTAGATCTTACTAGGTCAAGATGTTAGATCTGGATTTGGAGCTAAAATCCTCTAGCGCTGGTTTAGGAGCAGATTAGGGTTTTTCTTTTCTGGAGTTATTTCCAACCAAATGCTTTGAAATTGATCCCTAACTTCGATTTTTGGGGGGAGATCAATCTAGGCTTGGGATCACTGAAAAATTCCTCTTCTGTGAAAATTTCTAATTTTTGGCAATAGTGTCAGGTCCAAAACTGAAAAACCTCAGAATTGGATTATGCTTCGATAGAAATATGCGCCCTAAGGAGGAGAGTTAATCCAACCTTCCTTTGCTGAAAATATGTGGAGGAAGATCCACAAAGTAGGAAGCCCTAGTTTTTGCAGCTGCACAATGTCTTCTTCTCAGGTAAGCTCTGATACCATGTTAGATTTTTAACATTAAGCTAGCATTATTATGATCTTTTAACTGAGAGAATAACAAGCACAACAATCAAACACAAGAGACAATGAACATAGTGTTTTTCCTCGGGGAAACCATAAATGGAGAAAACCCCACAACTTCCTCATAGATAGAATCAACACCAAATAGAAAATCCCAAAATAGTAAGATGATCTCCCGACAGCAGTAACCTCTTTCTTCCTAGCCCCTGTGTCTTCTTCTTCCTCAGCTATGCGCTACAACTGAGTGTGAGTGAGTGTGTGTTAAATAGATAGGTCACCTCTCTATCTATACTGATTCCAGACATGACTAAAACCCTACTAGGTCTGACTTCACTAGGTGAGTTTAATAACCCTAATGCCTCGAAACTGCAGGGACTTTAACCCTTAGACAATAGGACGGTTACCCATAATGACTTGACATGACTTGTTTACATTATAAATCCTCTCGATCGAAACATCGGGCCATGAAATCATGACTCAATTACATTACAGACACATCCAAGAGTAAACATTGGGGTACAAGACATAAGATACATAGGTGGATACATTTTGAAGTTACAAATACATCAATAGTTTCAATATTTTAGGGTTTTTTAGTCTTGGGGTCAAACTAAGGTTTGAATTTCCCAGAGTTTCAACCAATAAAAAATCTCGACCTAGGTCTCTAAAATTTGATTTTGATGAGGAGAGAAATCCTATGCTAGGCTCACTCAAAAATTCCTCTTCTGTAAAAAGCCCTAATTTCCCGCACCAAAAACTACAAATTCCTGGATTCAAATTCTGCTTCGACAGAAAGATGTGCCCTTCAATGGAGAGTTAGCCTAGCCTTATTTTGTTGATGGATTGTGAAGAGAGACCCAAAAAGAAAGAAGCCCTAGATTCTTAAACGGCATAGTGTCTTCTTCTCAAGTTAGCTCTGATACCATGTTAGATTTTTATCATTTAATCAATATGATCTAGGATCTTATCTGAGAGAATAACATGCACAGCTAAAATCACAAGACACAAGAGACACAAAGAATTTTCCTTGGGGAAACCATAAAGGAGAAAACCCCACAACTTCCTCAGAGGTAGAATGAGCACCAATGGTAGCAATAAAACCCAAAGACAGAAAATATGATCTCCATAGTTGTTCTCTCTCTCTCACTTGAGAGAGCTTCTCCTCTCTCACTCATGTGCCCCAGTGAGAGTGTGTGTGTGATAAATAGAGAGGCTCACTCTCTATTTGTATTCTTTCATTCACTTAATGTCCACTCTAGCAATTTGGCCTCACTTAACAATTACTTACTAGGGCCAACATATCTAGGAGAGTCTAATAACCCTAGTGCCCCACAACTGTGGGAACATTGTCGTCCGATCAAAAAGGAGTGTTAAGCTTGACTCAATTGTGGGGAATATTGCCCCAACTTACAGTTGAAGGTTAACCTCAATGACTTTACATGACTTATTTACATTATTGAATCTTCCGATCGTAACATCGGGTCATGACATGACTCAATTATATTATAGATACTTCGTGAAATAAACATTGGGGTACAATACATAAGATATACAAGTGAATACATTCCAAAGTTACAAATACATCAACATTAGCATGTGTTGACTTCTAGGACATGTAGAAGGCAACTAGCATAGAATGGAATCTTGGAAACTAAGTAATAAGGCAAAAATAATTAAATTAATGTCTAATGTAGGTAACTATGGGTTGATTATTCTAACACCCCCCTTAATGCTGACTTTATGTGTAAATATTAGAAAACTACAGGGCCTAGAAACAAGGCTTAGTCACCCTTTACATACTTCTTGTCCATACAACCAAGGAAAGAGGCAAAAACCTAGTGGGAAAATCCTTCATTAAACATGGACAAGAAAAACAAAATTTGGAAATATTGTCATTAATCATGCTTCATAGCATGATAAAAAATCCCCAACAGTGATTTGAGATTGCTGAAGGTCTTCTCACAAAAAACTTTGGTGAAGATGTCTGCTACTTGTTCTGAAGATGCACATAAGAGTAGATCAATGGTACCATCATGCACAGGTTGTCTGATGTAGTGCATATGGATCTCAATGCACTTGGTTCACGACCTATGAAATAGATCATTGCATATTCGAATGGTGCTCTGATTATCACAGTAGATAATGGTTGAAAATTCTGATTCGAAGCCACATTCTCCATGTATCTTCTACAACCATAAACATTGAGTTGCTGCATTTACAACTCCTCTATACTCTGCTTCTGTAGATGAGAGTGCTATGGCACTTGGCTTCTTTCTTGACTAGCTGATTGATCCTTCTGTAAGAAAAAACACTAATCTTGATGTAGAATTTTGATCTCTGTTGTCATCTGCCCAATCACTGTTAGTAAATCCAATCAAATCAAGATCATATTTTTCTTTGTAGAAGATCCCATGAGTTCTTGTTCCTTGAACAAAGTTTAGGATCCTTTTGGCTACTCTTCAGTGGATCTCATGAGGCTGATCCATGTATCTCGAAGCCACACTAACTGCATAATATAAATCAAGTTTAGTGTGTGTAATATAAAGAAAACACCCAATCAACTACCTATACAGTGTATTATTTACCATATGAGAAGAACCTGCTTCTTCAAGGTTAACTCCTGAAAGGAAGGGAGTCTTTCTTGGCTTGCAATCTTTCATGCTGAACTTGTTGAGAAAATAGAGAGCATACTTGGACTGATGTACTTTGATTCCATGTTGGGATTGAGCAATTTCGAGACCCAAGAATTGGCTCAACAATCCCAAATCTGTCATAGAAAATGCATGGTTCATTGCATCCTTCAAGGAGGCAATATCTTTATTTGAACTTCTTGTAATCAGTAGGTCATCCACATACAAGACAATAATCATCAAATAACTATGAATAAACTTCAAATAGACATTAGGATTAGAATTGCATCGAACAAAACTCAATGATAGCAAAAATCCATCAATCTTGGCATACCAAGCCCTTGGGGCTTGCTTAATCCCATATACTGATTTATTTAACCTGCACACTAAAGGTGGATTAGAAACAAACCCTTCAAGTTTCTGCATTGAAATCTCCTTAGTGAGATCTCCATTTAGGAAATCACACTTCACATCCATGTGATATACCTCCCACTACTTTGAAGCTGCAATGGCTAGAGCTAGCCTTATGGAGTCCATCTTTTCCATTGGTGCAAAGGTTTAATTGTAGTCAATACCATGTACTTATGAGCAGCCCTTGGCTACCAATATTGCCTTATATTTCAAAGGTGGACCATCAGCAGCAAACTCAGTCTTGAAAACCCACTTACATTGAACTAGCTTCCTCCCTAGGGGAAGATCAACAGTCCCCAAGTGTTGTTCTTTTGGAGTGAGCTGAATTCTTCTTTCATGGTTTTTTTCCATGTTGGATCATGTGCTACATATTCATATGCCTGTGTATCTGATTCAACCATCAAATATAAGTTCTCAGCAAATAGATGATCTTTCACACAAAGGGCACTCTCAAATTGATATCTAGTCATCCTAGTGTCATTAGGATTTCCAGCTAGTTCCCTAGCTGCATGAATGGTCTTTGCTGCCCATTTTGTTCTTGTAGGACTGTTAGGATCTACAAACAAATAATCATTATTAGACATATCAGAATCAGCAAACTCATTAGTCTCTCCACTTAAAATCAATGGTTCTGGTGGTGAAGAAGACTCTCCAACTTCAACTGCTACTAAAGGATCTTCTTGGAATTGAACACTTATTTCAATGAAATATTTGTTATTACTTAATTTTATCAGCTTGTGCCCTTTTGAATCTTTAGAATACCCAACAAATAGGCACTCTTGTCTTTGAGGTTGCAAATCCTTCCTCTTTTTAGTTGGAATTCTAGCCCAAGCCTTTGAGCCAAATATCCTGAAATGGGTCACATCTGGCTTGTTCCCACTCCCATATTCAAAAGGATTCATAAATCTTGATATGACTTTACCATTCAAAATCTTAGTGATTTCAACATCATCAGGGGAGAATATGACCTTATTTGAAGACCAAGTATGAGTCATCTGATACACTGACAAGAGATTGGAGGCAAGACCTAGAACATACAACACATTATGAAACTACCATGGTCAAGATCAATCCTACCCTTCACCAAACTGTCAATGAGAGAGTCATCTCTCAAAACTATTGGTGGTCCTTTCGACATGTCAAGGGAGGAGAATGTCTCTTATGTCAAAACCATGTGTCTAGAAGCTCCAGAATCTATGATGAAGCTAGGTGAGCTTGATGTCCTAGCAACCAAGGCATGTACTCTCTCTTTGTCTTCTGAATTTGATCCTCCTTCCTTCTTCTTTGAGCAATCAGGAAGGGAGATGTTATTCTTCTCCAGTATTTGGGTCAACATGTCAATTTTCTTCTTCATACAAGAGCTCTTAGGATGATAGCCCTTACTGTAGTATGCACACTTGCTCATTTCTCCTTTGTTCTTCTTCTTCTGGGAGTTCTTCTTGAAACCTTGGGGCTCCTCTTCAGACTTAGACTTGTCTCTCTTTTTCTCAGGTGGCTTTTTAGCTTTTTTCTTTCTTTTTTAATCCACCCTTGAATCTCCATCAACCAAAGCTTGGTCTTTGGAAGGTTTGATGGTGCCCATCATTGCCAACGTATCTTGCTCCTATGTGAGTGATTCCATGAACTCTGCAAGCTTACGCATATTCTAGGCTCAAGCTTGCAACTTGGTTGCATGGAAGGTCAAAAAAAACACTGAATAGTTAGGACCAAGCTTAGAGAGTATGGCCAAGACTAGTTTATTTTCCTTCTTTTTGATCCCACACTATTTCAACTACAAAACAGGGGCCTTAAACTTTGAAAAGTAGAGTTGCAATGATTCAAAGCTACTTGGACTCAAGGAGATCAGCTCATTCTCGATTTGATGTCCTCTCATCTCATCTGTCTTTCCAAAAAGATCTTCTAGCTTCTCCCACACTTCATTACGTGATGTCAATCCATGAATATGGAAGAGGAGGCCTCTTGAAATGCTCAGACACAAAAGACCATAGGCCTCATCCCTCCTCTTGTGCCATTTAATTTTATCTATAACTGCATTGGGCTCTGCCTCAGTTTCCATAGTTACCCTGTAGAGACCTTTCGCTCTCAATAATATCTCCATCTCAGGTTTCCACTCAAATAAGTTGAATGGAGTCAAGATGATCTTCTGACATTGGTCCATAGCTCAGAAATTATGCCCTCCAGTCAGCAGAATGCGCTCCCAGTCAATGGTGTCGAACCTGTAATAACAACTTAGAAGGAGAGAAATCGATCTAAAAGGGCTCTGATAACATGTGGAAATTGAACCTAAGAGATATAACAATTACACACAAAATTGCTAATCAAATATGCAAATTAACACCAAAGGAGACTGAAATTGGAGCATAACACTAATTTGTATTGAGTAAGTGTATAATATCCAACCTTATAAAGTAATAGGCTATTGTAATATATATAATTACATGATAGAATCGAATTCATAAATATTCCATTCGAAATAGTCAAAAATCAAGCTTACCAAATCTAGTCAAATGCCCCATAAGTGCATAAAGTAGTTTCCAAATCTAAGTAGATTCTCACAAATTTTCTAAGTCAAGTGGGAAAGCTAAAGAGGGATGGAAAGACAACTCATACATTCTTTTATTTGGAGAAAAGGAGGGATGATGATGTGGAAAAAAAACAAGTCAACTACACCTAGTATAGCTTTTCCTTTTTCCTTAAATAAAAAATAAAATAAGGCAGCTTTTCAGAAAAAGAAAATATGTGCTTTAGAGAATCTGTAATAAAGCAGACATGCTAAATTGGGTTTCGAGGATTTTCCAAGTGCTCCATGACTCAGTTTTAGCATGTGTTGACTTCTAGGACATGTAGAAGGCAACTAGCATAGAATGGAATCTAGGAAACTAGGCAATAAGACAAAATTAATTAAATTAATGTCTAATGTAGGTAACTATGGGTTGATTATTATAACAAAAACGTCATCATTAAGGAGAATATTTCTTTTGAAGGAGGAGGGCATGTTAGGTTCGTATCATGATTCATAACCCACCTTTAGTATTTAGTCACACAATTTCATCAGACCATCTCTTTGAAATGAGGCTAAGTAAGTTAGTGTCATCAATATATGTAAGCCTCTAGTATCTTTACTAATTAAGACCCACTACGAGGTTGTATTTGTTAATTATTTGACCATGTCAAGTAGTTAGAGTTTTGGATATGAAAAGACTATTTAAATAGCTACAAGGCTATGAAGAGTTTTGTTGAGTATTGTTGTAAAAGTTATCTTCTCAAAAGAAAGGTCACCCTAGTGAACAATGATTCCATAAAATTTCTCTTAACGTAAAGCTCATATTCTATCATCTTTATCTTTTTGGTTGTCTAATATATATTGTTCTTCTCTAGAATTCACAACTCATTACTGCTTAACCTATGTAAATTCATGTTTTTTTTTTATGTTACGGGGCTAAAGAGAACCACAACTTTAATGATCGTATCTCTAATTTATATTAAATTAAATTCATTACACTATAATAATGTAGGGGCATAAATGCACGATTATTCTATATTAAAAGGTTAAATCCATTTTGTTGATTTGATATTGAGAATGAGGATCCAAATCCAATGTTTCACAATTATCCAATTGGAGAGGTGTTTATAAAATATAATTCATTAAATGGATTGTCCCCATGGTACCATTTCTTAATCCAAGCAAGGAGGAGAAAACTCTTAACGATATAAAGGGGGATCATAACATGGTATAATCATGAAATTATATAGGTGTTAAACAACATACCTTTATATGTATAATGTGTAACTAACATGAACTTATATTTAAGCATGTAGATGCATATCACAAACATTTACATCCCCTAGTCATTTCTTTAAAAAAAAATGGTTCTCCTATACTCCAATTTTTTTTACTAGTCACATTAAGACAACATTAGGACTATTTTGGTGAGACTTACATAGCTTAAATACACTCATCATATACTCCATCAACTACTTTGTTTATTAATATACAACCCACAATGTTTTTTTAATACTCCATTTAATATTTAATGTTTTAAGTGTTTTGTTTTCTTTGAGAATGAAATATATCCATTGATTAGATATTCAAGTAATATTTTCATTCATGATATCACATACTATTAGGATATAGCCTTGACTTAGGACCTATAAATATTTCTTAAAGTGAAGACTATAGTCTATATTTATCAATAAAACATTAAGAGGATTTATAACATTAATGGCAATAGGATGTAGTACTATTTTTTTTATGGAAATTTTTTCTATCTATGTCTATTTAAAAATGACACATTTTTTTACATCATTAACAACACTTTTGTAATTATCTTAAAAATCATGACCATATTTATCATGGTCATTAATGCTCATTTTTCAAACTAAAAATGGAAGAGATGAGAAATTTGGACCAAATTTCATGACAATTTCAACCATTATTTTGATGTTATTTTTAATTGAATCATTTCTAGTAGATTGTTTAGGGTATCTTCAATATTATATTGAAAATATTATTTATCCTTATAAATTGAAAATAAAGTAAAATATATACCAAGTTGCATGGTTAAATGTTGTAAATGATGTTATGAGTCATAGCAATGCTCCTCATACTCATGTTTTAGAATAAATAATACATATACCTTGATCCTCCCTCATATTCTTAAGACACTCATATAATAATCAAAATGGAGTGACTTTAAAAGAGATCATAAGTCTAAGTCTTAAAAATAAATTATCAACAAAGAGAAGACTAGAGTTTGAGAGTTCATCAAATGACACACTCACATGGATTTAAAATTATCAACAATAAGAAGGATAGAGTTTGAAAGTTTATCAAATAAGAAAACCACATAGATTTTTAGGGAGTGATATTTTGATGTAATAGATCGAATGTTTTAAAATAGTAGAGTGAAGAGAATTGAAATCCTATACACTTAATGAGCATTAATATCAATATGTATAAACAAAAGAAATTATGATATATATCCAATATTTCATTAAAAAAAATTCGTCATCTTTACATCAAAATTTCTTGTCATCTCCACTAAAATGAAATGGTTTTTTCTTCATCAACACTTTTTTAACATAAAAATAAATTTATCATAACCTTTACGAAAAGCATTATAAATCTCCATAGTAAAAAGTGCTACATAAAAGTAGGGTCAACACAGTAAGTTCCTATTAAAAGATATATATATATATATATATATATATATATATATATATATATAAAAAAAATTACAATAAAAAAATTAATCCAAGAAGCAAGATATATAGCCTTGATCATTTTTAAGTACATAATAATAGGAAAGATATATAACCTAGATAATTTTTAAGTACATAATTGTTGTGTAATAATAGTAAAGATAACTTATGACTTATAAAAAAAATTCTAAAAAGCAAATAACTTAATATAGAAAAAGACATAATAAAAAAAATTGAAGATAGAGGTGGAGTGATTGCTTAAAAAAACCAAAAAAAAACAAAAACTGATACCCTTAATGAATTATAGATTATAAATAATTAAATAATGAACTCTTAAGTGAATCTTATTTAAATATTAATTAAGATACATTTAAGAATAACAAACAAAATAGGACTACAATGAAATGAATATCCTTTCTACAGTTGTTACACTATGTTAATCTAAACAGGGATCAATATAAATATGCAATTAAGAATACCTAAAAATATAGTTTGTTACTTTGTTCTTAAAACTTTGTTGGGCATCTAGGCCTTCGAAACAAACGATGAACGATCAATAAACCTCAGACATCTCACATGCATAAAGGAATAGGAAAAATTCTACGAAGCTCAGGGTTTTTTATAACATAAAATAAAATTGGGTAACCAAGGTGCTACTTTAAGGCTCGCCGAACCATTTCACAACCTTCCAGTCATCCTCCTCAATGCTATCAATATTAGAGTCCTCCATGCCATGAATTACAAAGTCTTCGTGCAACTTGTTAGACCATACAAAACAAATTCCAAGAGAATTTCCTGTGAAAATATCTTGAGTCCTTTCATTGTATGCAAATCCTTTGACAGGAAATTCTAGTGCTACTTCTCTGGCATTAGAAGATCTTCCAGAAACAGTGCGAGTGACTGTCCTATGATGATACTGCTAACATTGATGGAAAACAAATTATGCCGTGGATCCCCGACATAGAAAAGGGAAATGACAATGTCCTCTGCAGCTGTAATATAAGAGCCCCTGAAAAAGATGACCAGGAACATCTGGTGGTCTTCAATTGTTACCGGAATATTACCTTCTAAACTACAAACTTGAAGTCTCGAGGTTTCTTGAATGTAGCACAAGAACTGACGTCTTTTCTTTAAATAGTAAGGTGGACATGCTGCCTCAATTTTTGGTGTTTTTGTTTGAAAAGTCTCAGAGCCTATGTCAACGATATCCATTTTCAAGCCATGTTGCTGGAGAAGTATTATATCACTGCCACACAGAACAACAACAAAAAATGTGATGTCCATGATGTATAGGACGATAACTTGTTTATGCAGTTTTCCATTCCTTTTGGAATAAATAGTTAATAAAGATTTAAATAACTTATGCTTATTTACATTTATTCTTTTATGTAATGTACAAAAGTGTGTGCACAAATGCGACTAATACAAAACTTGTAGGCATATTCATATTTATAAAGATTCACACAAACATTTAGTTGCATCGATTCCACATTTATCATTTCATTACATGTATTAGACATTGATGACAATACATTAATAGTCATAATTTCCATAAGTTTACAACTTGGAATACTCATTATGTGAAGTCAATATGCCTTACCTATGTTATATAGAGTTCAAAATAACATGTTCATGCACCCATATTGTAGTTTAATAAGTACACTTATTTTCTTTTTTATCATGAAATTCAATATACCAAGCATTGGATGGTAAGGATTTAAATGCCAAGGCTTATAGATTAAATTTATATGTGAATTTCTACTTGGATTGGCAATCTTAATAATGGACAATGGAATATTAGATCTTCAAGACTAGTTATCCTCTCTTAATACAAGCAAGCAATAAACTATCATACACATTATTTTATGAGTTCCATAGGGTTTAGTGTTTATTTAAGAGAATTCTACCATATCTTAGAATGGCATTTAGTGTGTTACATCTACCTAATATTCTACAATAAGACAATTACCTAGTCATAGCATACATATAACACACAGATATACACGTAGGTACTCCTATATTATATCACACATATACACCAATATAATCAAATACCATATAACTCGACACTAACCCATTTCAATATATATATATATATATATCATACACTTACCATATTACATACATGTACACTTATATATATACTATATATATGATATCGTATACACATAATACTAATAATTATTGCATGTAATAAAATGTGCACTACAATACTCGCCTTGATACATGTGCTATAATGCATATTCTAGGTATACCCTATATACTTTGTATATACATATAATATCAACATATACATCAATATTTTATAACATGCACTTATATATACACATATTTATTATTACACATGGTATTTATGATAATATTCCAAATAGTCTCATGCATGTAACCATGCCATATCTTATAATTATAAATTTTATAACACATATACATAGGCAATCAAACAATGAAACAATCAGTTGCAAGGCGAGGATGCATCTTCTTTATGAGAAACACCATTTCCAAACAACATACCAATTTAGTTAATATCTATTAAATCAATTTAAATGGGGGTTGCGATCTCACCAAGGAGATGTCGTTTCTAAACACCATATCAATTAATTCATATATATTAAGACAATTTAGATCGGTGTTGTGTTTCCTCCAAGTAGATGTCTTTTCCAATTGGCAATCCAAATCATCAAATACATGGAACTTTTAGAAAGGATGCAAAGTTCTTCATGGCCCTATGTATATCCACTAATATATGAACAACCCAATAATACACACACGCACACACACACACACACACACACACACACACACACACACACATATATATATATATATATATATATATATATATATAGGTGTGTGCAAGAAGTTGATGGTCTCTTTTGGTGCATTAGATGCAATACAAAACTAAAAAAACAGACATCCATCAACTTGCATGGATATTTTGAGTCACTTACACAATTAATCTTGCGATCAGTAAAAAACAAGAAATGTAGGAAATTGAATGACTGTTGGGCACCGTTTTGATCTCTTTTTGCCACTTAGATATCCTTCATTTCCCTTTATAAAACCTTCATTTTGATTAGAAAAGCTTTAAAGTTCACCCATGAACCTTGGTTAAGAGGTATAATGTCATTACTTTCTAATAAATTGAGTTTTGAGACTTTTTGAGAATTGTAACTAAGATTTTTATTTAGATTACGGGATGTACTAACTTCCTGTATTATCTCCAAGATTGAGCATTTGTAGGACAGCTAGGCGGGAACTGGAAGATAGAGGAAAGATCCTCAGTGTCCAAGCAAGGACGAACATTCAACGCATCAGTGATGTGGCCTTTACAGATGTCAAGTCAACCTCAGTCAAAGGCAGCCACCTGTGCTCCCGTTCAACACAAAAGAAGGGGCAGTTTTGATTTTGTTGAGTTTCACGATTCTGATGAGGATCTCGATGGCTATACTTATTAATTAATTTACAGGATTATAGCATTTCCAGTTTTATTTTGAATTTGTATAAGTACTTCACAAAACAATGAAGAACCATCACGATTTTGGGAAGAATGCATTTTGCTTCTGAACTGCATGGTTTTTACTGTGTAATTGATTTATGGTGAATACATCTAGAGTTATAGTTCTGTAAATATTCACCTGTGTGTGTGGATGAGGCAGTGGAGGGCCCCCATTGTTGAGTTTACACATTCTTTTACTTGCCGGGGTAGCGATTTGAATGTTTGCAGCGATTTGATTTGATGCAGGCAATTTAGATTGTGCCATTGGTATGTGTTAATCCCTGTAGTTTTTAGTTTATTATTGCAAAACGAATTCAACTATTTTTAAATCGATTTTATTACAGTTATGTTCTCTCATTTAATGGTTTAAGTTACGATTTCAATGTGTTGCACATTACTTACATTTACATGAGCTCTGTCATTTATTTTAAATATTAAAAGAACGGTTTAGACTGTGATTTTACTATGCTATACATTGCTGCTCATTTAAAGATAAAGTGTTAGAACAATTATAAATTACGAACACTGTCCTGTAAGGGAATTTAATGGTTAATTGTTCATTCAGCGCTGGAGTATTGAGCAGAACTTTGTAGTCTGTATCCTAGGGTTAGAGTTATTGTTTAATTGCTTTTTATCTCGGTTCTTTCACCAATAGATGGCTTTCATAACTAGAATGTTGTGTACTTGAAAAGAAACAAATGAAGTTAACCCTGTAAAAGGATTTTTGTATCTTTAAGTTGCAGTATTTTTCATCTGACAGTAGATTCAATTCATAGATAATTAAATTATCCAAACGAGTCTAGCTCTAGGTCCTAAAACTTGGACATGCCTCTAAGCTTACTGACCCAGATTGATATAAATTTAAGGTCTGATTTGCTTCAGTAGATCAGAGCCCAACATTTTGGCGCCGTTGCCGGGGAGGCATTGTAGAAGCAGGCTTAGGAACTTTAGTTTTCTGATAAAAACAAAAATTTCAAACAAAAACACAGAATAGGTTTTACTTTTATGTCAAGACTAAGAGACGAGAAAGGAAGATATATTAAAAACCCCCCAAAAACAGAAGTAACATGAGCTTCTCTTCCAAAAGGATTCATCTCAACAGAGGGTACTTCTAAAATGGCTGAGGAAGAAACAGCGAAAGAACCAACTGTAGAACAGAGAAGGGAATATGAGAGGATGCTGGAAATAGAAAACAAACGCAGACAAGAGAGAAGAGAAGAAGAAAGGCGACATGAAAGAGAGGAAGAGAGGAGACATGATAGGGAAGAAGAAAGGAGACAAGAGAGGGATGAAAGAACTGAAGGAGATCAAGAAGCCACTTTTAAATTCCCCATCCTGGATACTAGTATTATCTTAGGGGAAGATGTAAAAATGAAGAACATTCCACCCTCTGTCTTACCAAACTTCTATGGCCTGATCTCTGAAGATCCTGACTCTTTCCTATTTGAGTTTGATATCTTGTGCCGAACTTATGGATACACTGATGACACCCATAAGCTTCGTCTTTTCCCTGCTACCCTTAAATAAGCTGCCTTGAAATGGTTCATGGGCTTAGGAGAGCATTCTATTACCAGCTGGGATGAGATGAGGAAGATCTTTCTTCGCAAATATCAGGCCTACTGCAGATCAAAGGATGTCAAAGATGACATCTTTGGAATGACTCAATAGGAAGATGAGAGCTTGGAGGAGTATTTGGAGAGGTTCTCATACAACTTACAGAAATCTAAATACAATTCTCTGACACCAGAGATGATTAGAACAATATTTCTGAAAGGAATAATAGAAGAGTACTTAGATATTTTAAATGTTATGGGGAAAGGTGACATTTCTTACCTTCCTTTTGATGAGATACAAGATTTATGTCAGAAATATTCAAGAGGGAAGGCTAGGATTGGAAAAAGGGACATCATTACCAAAGTAAACAAGTCTGCAAATAGTGGTATTTCTAGGGATAAGCTTGGAAATCTGCTAGAAGATTTCAAGACTGATTTATTGAGCACATTAGGTACACAGGTCAAAGTAGCAAAAACCAAGAAGAGACAAGAACAACAGGACCAGCAAGATCAAGCTTTGTCTATCTTTTGTCCTAAGTGTAGAAAGAAACATCCACTTAAAGAATGCCCTTTAAATGCTGTTGAAATTTGTGGTTTATGTACTTTTAATCATAAAACTGATGACTGCCCTAGATTGAAAGAGTTGCAGGCAGCTCGAATGGAGGAGAATCAAAGCATGGAGTCTCTCTACTTTATGGGACAATGAAGACCTTGGCAGCCACGATATTCAGGTATGTCTCAAGACCCTATGCAGTAATTTCATACAAATTATCAAACTCCTATTCAGAATTCATGGAGTGCACCCATGCCTTGGCAAACTTGGTCTCCTCCATTATCCCAATCCACTCCAAATTGGAGAGGTTATGCCCATGGTAACCAAACATACCAGCAAGCTTATTTGCAGCCCTATCAACAACCTTCAGGCTATCCCCAATACCAGCAGCATCAAGTCCAAGTCCCATCTTTCCAACAACCCAATATGGCTCCCCAATTGGGTCCACCACCTCAACAGCTTCAATTGCCATCCAATAAGCCTCCACCTCGGCCTACCCAATTGCTAGCTTAGCCAATTCCAAATCCAAATAATAAAACAGACAAACCCATGTATAATGTTGATGATGGAATGGCACTTCCCTATTCAATTCTTCCACTGCAAAATATCAATTTAAGATCTGGGAAAACCTTACAAAAAGAATCTCCTGTTATTTTAGAAGAACAAATAGAAAATGAGAAAACTCCAAAAAAATTAAATACAGAAAAATCTCAGTCAGAAAATCATAATCAAAAAGGAAAAACATTAGTAACATATGAGCCTCCTTTTCCAGAAAGGTTGATCAAAGAAAAACCTTCAATTTCTTGACCTGATTTTGATGTTTTGAATGAGTTAACAAATGCATATGTCAAAATTCCTTTACTGCAAGCTATAAAGGATATTCCAATTTACACTAAGGCAGTTAAGGAATTATGTCTTAATAAAAGGAAGAAGGATCCATCAAAAATTCATGTGGTAGGCAATTTAGCAGGATTAATGTCTAACACTATTTTCATTGAAAAGTATGTAGATCCTGGGATTCCAATGGTTACAATCACTATTAATAATTTTTCAATTCCAAAAACATTGATCGATTTGGGTGTCGCCATTAATGTTATGACACTTGAGACAATGGAATACCTTCATTTGACAAATCTCAGACCAACCACAACAGTCTTGGAATTAGCTGATAGGTCTAAAATTATACCTGAAGGGGTTTTAGAAGATATTACTGTTTCTTTAGACTCCTGGGAATATCCTGTTGATTTTATAGTGCTTCAGCCAAAATCTAACCTAGGAGGTCACCCTTTGATTCTTGGGAGACCATGGCTGGAAATAGAAGATGCCTTCATAGGGTGTAGGTCAGGTAGCATGCTTATTTCACATGGGACAGAAAGAAAACAAATTACACTTTACCCTTCTACCCAAAGACCTTCTACATTAGATCAGTTGTCATGGATTAATGAGACTAAGGAACAAGAAGAAGAAGTAATTCATCCTATCCTAAGTATCAACCAGTTCTTTGGCTTTCAGGAAGCAAACAATGAAGATTTGTTAGATTATTTTATAGCTGAACCTAATATTTTTGAAGAATTAAGAGACATGCAATATGCTGCAGCAAATCAAGTTTTGGGTTATAATTTTCAAGAAAATTGCACAGTACATTCTCTAGCATTGGAACTTCATGATATTCTCAATGTTCATTCAATCACAGATATTCAAAGTAAAACAATTGAAATCAATCCAGTCAAAAGTTTGAATATAAGTGCACATCTTACTACATCACAAGAAGAACAATTGATTAATTTACTGAATAAACATTCCCATGCATTTGCTTGGGAGTACACTAATATGCCCGGGATTCATCATGAGACATGCACCCACCACATTTACACAGATGATAAGATCAGACCTCTTAGACAACCACAACGCAGAATGAACCCTATATTAAAAGAAATAGTTAAGGAAGAGCTGCAAAAGTTGTTAAAAGTAGGGTTTATCTACCCCATTTCCGATAGCCAATGGGTCTCTCCCTTGTTTTTTGTTCCTAAAAAGAATGGTAAATGGCACATATGTGTGGATTACAGGGAATTAAATAAGGAAACATTAAAAGACTACTTTCCATTGCCTTTCATTGATCAGGTGTTGGATACCCTAGCTGGAAAAGAATACTTTTCATTTTTAGATGGTTTTAGTGGGTATAATCAAATTAGTATTGCAACAGAAGACCAGGACAAAACCACCTTTACATGTCCCTGGGGCACCTATGCCTACAAGGTTTTACCTTTTGGCTTATGTAATGTCCCAGCTACCTTTTAGAGGGCAGTCTTGGCCATCTTTGCAGACCTAATTCATGAGTGTGTCGAAATTTACATGGATGATTTTACTATGTATGGAAGTACATTTGAGGATTCCTTGGCAAATCTGGAGAAAATTTTAAAAAGGTGTGTTGACTCAAATCTTTCCCTCGGTAATGAAAAATGTTTTATGATGATGACTGAAGGGATAGTTTTAGGACATCACATTTCTGCATCTGGTATAAAAGTAGATCCTGATAAAATTCAAATTATTGACAATTTATCTGAACCAACAACTCAAACAGATGTAAGAATCTTTTTAGGGTATGCAGGCTATTATCGGTGATTTATTGCAAATTTCAGTAAGATAGCTCTGCCATTGTCTAAATTGCTTTCCAAAGATGTGAATTTTAATTGGGATATTGATTGTCAATCTGCATTTCAGACACTTAAGGAGAAGCTCTCAACTGCACCCATTTTAAGGGGACCAAATTGGGCATTACCTTTTCATATTTCTACTGATGCCTCTGCTACTGCAATAGGGGCCTCATTGGGCTAGAAAGAACATACTTTGACTTATGCAATCTATTTTATAAGTAAAAATCTGATACCTGCAGAGTTAAACTATACAGTCACTGAAAAGGAAATGCTGGCGGTGGTTCATGCGGTAAATAAGTTCCGTCATTACATAATTGGTTATGAAATTTTTGTCCATACAGATCATTCAGCCTTACGATATTTAATGAACAAGTCTATCACTAATGGTCGGATTACTAGATGGTTGTTACTAATGCAGGAATTCAACATTACTGTTCTAGATCGATCGGGACGAGAAAATCAAGTAGCAGACTTCCTATCTTGTTTACACAATACTGGTGAGATTGTTCCTGTTTCTGATAGTTTTCCTGGTGAACACCTGTTTGCAATTTCTGTTATCACTCCTTGGTATGCTGACATTGCTAATGACTTATCATCAGGACAATTACCACCATCTCTGACATCTAAAGAAAATAAAAAGATAATTAAACAAAGTGCTAGGCATATATGGGTTAATGGTGACCTCTTTTACACAGGATATGACCTAATCATAAGAAGATGTGTACGACAGGATGAAATTTTAGATATTTTAAAGGCATGTCATGACGAACCATGTGGTGGTCATTTTGCAGATAAAAGGACAGCATACAAGATACTCAATCTGGGGTATTATTGGCCTACTATTTTCAAAGATGCTAAGAGGTATGTTAGAAGTTGTGATACTTGTCAACGGATGGGACGGCCAGTCCGGTATGATAAAATGCCACTCCATCCCCAAATCCTCATTGAACCATTTGAAAAGTGGGCCCTTGACTTCATTAGTCCAATTAATCCACCATCACAAGGGAAGAAGTACATTCTGGTCTGTACGGACTATGTTACTAAGTGGGTAGAGGCCAAGCCTTTACCGAGAGCCACGGAGCAGACTATGGTAAACTTTCTTTTTGAGGAGATCTTTGTTTGGTTTGGGGTACCTAGGGAAATTGTAACTGATCAAGGTGCCCAGTTTACTTCCAAAATAGTGCAGGAGATAGCAGAAAAATACAAGATCAAGCACAGAAAGTCCACCCCTTACCATCCACAGGAAAATGGACAAGTGGAATCTACAAATAAAACCCTAGAAGGCATCATCACCAAAACTGTTCAGATGCATAGGAAGGATTGGTCAGCAAAGCTTACTGAAGCTTTATGGGCATATCGTATCACTTGGAAAAATAGTACTGGTTTTTCTCCTTACCAGCTTGTTTACGGTAAGCAAGTCCTCCTCCCTATAGAGTTTCAAATTCATACCTTCAAGTTAGCAGCAGATTTAGGCATGGATCTTTCTAAGGCTCAACAAGAAAGAATACTTCAGTTGAATCAGCTAGATGAGATGAGATAGGCTGTCATAGAACACAATATTCTAGTACAACAGCAGCGAGCTCAATGGCATGACAAATTTATCAAAAAGAAGCAATTTCACATTGGTGACTGGGCACTACTGTTTGACTCAAAGTTTAAAGACTTCAAATCCAAATTCACTACTCACTGGCTTGGTCCATATGAGATTATTGAAGTCTATGATAATGGTTCAGTTAAACTCCAAACCATAGATGATGAAGCACGTACATTTGTGGTCAATGGCCACCGGCTCAAGCTGTACAACAAACCTATCAACAAGGCAGATTTCATTCAACAAATTTCACAACACAAGAAAATGCAAGTGCTGGATAGATACATGAGTGTTTCTCCTTCACCTGCTCCTTAGCTGCTTTGATACAGCAAGCAAATAAAACAAAACAAAAAAAAAAAGAGAAAAAGAAAAACAAAATCGAAAAAAATATATAAATAAGAAAAAAGGAAGTTTAGTTGTGAAAACCAGTTTATCGGCACAATATAAACTTGAATTTTCTGTGGAAAATCAGGTTTTCCTGGCCATTGAAAATTCACAAAAATATTTTTTCCAATTTCCTATTCTTTTACATACTTTTGTTTTCCAAATAATGAAGATCTTGTTTGACTTGAGGACAAGTCAAAAGGTAGGCCTGTGAGGGGATAAGCATTTTCATGCTTCATTAGAACCCTCCAAGTCTTTCCATATGCAAAAGATTGTGATTTTTCATATACAGAAGGGACCTGATTTCCAGCAATACAAGTGATTTTTAAATGCAGAGGGACCTAACTTCCAGTAAGGCAGAAGAAATCTATAGAAGGATCTGACTTTTAATGGAGCTGAAGGAGTCTGAGATGGCAGACATAAGGCATCAGAATGACAGAAATGAATTAGAATACAAACCAATTTCATCAGGCAGCACACTCATCACACAGAGACATCCAGCAAAGTCTGTAAGAATTTATAGTTTTTATGTTTTAAAAAGTTTCAGAATTCTTTGTTTGTAAGTGATGACATATTACCAATTATTGTAAAGCTTGACTGCCTATTTTTTTCATTATTCTGATAAGTCTCTGCCAGTACTCTACTTACCTTCCATTAGTTTCTGCCAGTACTTCACTTACCTTCCATTAGTATCTGCCAGCACTTCATCTTTCCACCCTAGAGGTCAAGATGGTTGTCAGGATCAAACCCAAGGAAAATTGTAAATGGCCGAAAGACTATACTGCATTCTACAGGATATGTATTGCATTCTACAGGCAGAGTTTTATTCTTGGTTTAAAGACAAACATGGTCTCTTCTCAGCAAAAAGTGAAATATTTTGACATAAAAGAATTCCAAAGTTTCTTTTATATATATATTTAGTGCATCATGCATTAGGTAATTTGAGGAAGAAAACAAGTTTATATATATATATCTTCAGCACATTTTTTATAAAGGAAAAAGGTTTATTTTAAGAGAAAAAAAGTCCTTTTATTATAGCCTGTTTATTAAAAAAATTGGGTATACAACGAGACTGAAGTATACATTACAGCTGGTGCATTAAATGATGGGCATATAAAAGATTATAAATCAAAACCTTACCTTTAATTTTCATGAGTAATTGAATGAAGAAGCACGTTTTTGAAATGATGAAGGAAAATGTGGAATGATGCCCCACGACAGCATGTAAGTAAAACTCGATTCTTGCATTATGTATTGGCAAAATTAGAGACCACGACTTGGTCATTTTCCTTGAGGCTGAGTTTAATTGTTGTCTCTGCAAAAATCGAGTGCTGTGGAAGATAATTGACAGTGAAAAGGAAGCTGTGAGTTACAGGAAGTGTGAATGCACCATTTGCTGAAGAAATCGCGCAGGAAGAGAGACAGTCAGTAAAAAGAAAGTGTGCAGACACCATTTGCTGAAGAAGTCGCGCAGGAAGAGAGACAGTCAGTAAAACGAAAGTGTGCAGACACCATTTGCTGAAGAACTCACGCAGGAGGAAAGACAGTCAGTGTGAGGGACGCCGGGAATGCTCCAATCACTATGGAAATCATGCAGGAGGAAGTAAAAATAATCACACCAGAGAATAGGTAAAGCTTAAAACCATTTTCTTTGCTGAATACTCTGTTCAGACCAACATAAATCCTACATTTTCAGAGTATTATTGAGGAAATAGGAAGACAAAGGCAGAGTTAAAGGTTGAAAGGTTCATGTTTTCAATTTAAATTCAAAATGTCATCTAGATTGGAACCAGCAACATTTAATCCCAATGATATTCATGAGAGTTGCCTTGAGATTTTTGAAAATAAGCAGTGGGTAAATTTCTTTGAAAAATTTAATGGGAATAATGAGTAGGCTAGTCTAGTTTTTGCTGAAACCTTTGATGGAGAAAGAGTTAGAGTGGGGAACTTGCATTTTAGACTGTCAGAAGACATCCTAGCACAAGTTACTAGCCTGCCACAGCAAGGAGAAAGGTTTTTCAAGACTAAACAGTTTAAAGAGAAAGCATGGATGCCATTTTTGTGTAGATCCAGAGTAGGGTCAGTCAATTGGAAGAAAGGGATACCAAGAAGCTGGATGGTTCATCCCTGGGATGAAATTGTTTATGTCATTCAAAAATTTATTACTTGTGAAGTCAGATTCAGCATTGTTTACCTTTATCACATCAAACTGCTACAGCATTTAAAAGGTGAATGTGAGATCAATATGCCCTATTTTCTACTACAGAGTTTGACTAAGATGGCTAAAGCTGTCCAAAGGCATCCAAAAGACAAAATGACAAGCCTTTTTCACTGTGGGATTATTAAAATCATCATCCAGCATGAGCTACAAAGGAAAAATTTGACATGGTCAGGATTTCTAGTTCATAATCAGTTTGAAGAACAGGAAGAATTGCTTGAACAAGGTCTCAAAGAAGATGAATTGTTGATGATCAGATACCCTAAGGAAACAAGCTCAAAACCGCCAAAGGGGAAGAAGAAAAAGAAAGAGGTATTGCTGATTACTGATGATGAGGACAACTCTGAGGTAGCAAGTTCAAAACAGCCTCAGAGAAGGATACAAACTAGAAGTGTGAAGAGAAAAGAAAAACAGTATCAAAAACAAGATCAAATCTTCACCACCTACTAGAGAAAGCCAAGAAAGTATAAGCAAGCTCAAATCCAATCAGCATTAGAAGATGAGGAACATATGCAAGCCTTGGGGAGTCAAGAAGAAGATCCAGCAGCTGAATTAGGACAGGATATCCAAGACCCTGATGAGGTGATCAAGCAGGAAAAAAGGATCAACCTCTTTTTAGACCAGCAAGAGAAGGAAAAAGAGAAGCCGTTAGGACAGGAATTACCTAAAAGTTCAGCTTCTCTTTTCTCAGAACAGCAAGCTATGAAAAGGGAAAAAGAAGATTCAGCCCAAGAGCATGAAGAATTTGGAATAGATACCAATTCTGAGAAACCTCCAATAAAAATCAAGAAAAAGAAGGCTTCTAAAAGCAATAAAGAGATTACAAGATTAAAACTTGAAATAGAGGAACTTGAGCAAAAGAATGAGAAGCTAACAGAAGTCAATAGGAAGCTGAAGGTTTAGAGGACACACATCACTAAACAAGCATACAGATGGTATAAGCAAAGGAAGGTTTATAAGGTTAAGTATGAGAGACTGAAGGTCCTCTATGCATCTCGGGCTTCAACAGATGCATCATCACAGACATAAGACTAGAAGTAGGATGATCAGCAGTAAAAATTTTGGTTTTGAACAGGGTCAAAAATTTTTGGCATGAGGACATGCAGTAGTTTCCTCTTGGGGGAGATGTTGGGCACCGTTTTGATCTCTTTTTGCCACTCAGATATCCTTCATTTCCCTTTATAAAACCTTCATTTTGATTAGAAAATTTTTAAAGTTCACCCATGAACCTTGGTTAAGAGGTATAATGTCATTACTTTCTAATAAATTGGGTTTTGAGACTTTTTAAGCATTTTAACTAAGATTTTTATTTAGATTACGGGATGTACTAACTTCCTGTATTATCTCCAAGATTGAGCATTTGCAAGACAGGTAGGAGGGAACTGGAAGATAGAGGAAAGATCCTCAATGTCCAAGCATGGATGAACATTCAACGGATCACTGATGTGGCCTTTACAGATATCAAGTCAACCTCAGTCAAAGGCGGCCACCTGTGCTCCCGTTCAACACAAAAGAAGGGGCAGTTTTGATTTTGTTGAGTTTCATGATTCTGATGAGGATCTCGATGGCTATACTTATTAATTAGTTTACAGGATTGTAGAATTTCCAGTTTTATTTTGAATTTGTATAAGTACTTCACAAAACAATGAAGAACCATCACGATTTTGGGAAGAACGCATTTTGCTTCTGAACTGCATGGTTTTTACTGTGTAATTGATTTATGGTGAATACATCTAGAGTTACAGTTTTGTAAAATCTTCAACTGTGTGTGTGGATGAGGCAGTGGAGGGCCCCCATTGTTGAGTTTACACATTCTTTTACTTGTCGGGGTAGCGATTTGAATGTTTGCAGTGATTTGATTTGATGCAGGAAATTTAGATTG
The DNA here is from genome assembly GCA_001517045.1 of Pseudotsuga menziesii. Taxonomy (NCBI): domain Eukaryota; kingdom Viridiplantae; phylum Streptophyta; class Pinopsida; order Pinales; family Pinaceae; genus Pseudotsuga; species Pseudotsuga menziesii. The sequence goes on along the minus strand of LPNX010197412.1, from coordinate 5,756 downwards.
TGCCATTGGTATGTGTTAATCCCTGTAGTTTTTAGTTTATTATTGCAGAACGAATTCAGCTAGTTTTAAATCGATTTTATTACAGTTCTGTTCTCTCATTTAATGGTTTAAGTTACAATTCAATGTGCTGCACATTACTTACATTTACATGAGCTCTGTCATTTATTTTAAATATTAAAAGAATGGTTTAGACTGTGATTTTACTATGCTATACATTGCTACTCATTTAAAGATAAAGTGTTAGAACAATTATAAATTATGAACACTGTCCTGTAAGGGAATTTAATGGTTAATTGTTCATTCAGTGCTGGAGTATTGAGCAGAACTTTGTAGTATGTATCCTAGGGTTAGAGTTATTGTTTAATTTCTTTTTATCTCAGTTCTTTCACCAATAGACTGCTTTCATAACTAGAATGTTGTGTACTTGAAAAGAAACAAATGAAGTTAACCCTGTAAAAGGATTTTTGTATCTTTAAGTTGCAGTATTGTTCATCTGACAGTAGATTCAATTAACAGATAATTAAATTATCCAAATGAGTCTAGCTCTAGGTCCTAAAACTTGGACATGTCTCTAAGCTTACTGACCCAGATTGATATAAATTTAAGGTCTGATTTGCTTCAGTAGATCAGAGCCCAACAATGACCTTTCCAAATATATAAATTTTTTCAATTGAAAATGATGCTAACTATCTAAAGTTAGATATTTTTTAATGGGCACTTTTTTAATTTTGGGACAAATTATAAGGTATATGTTTT
>LPNX010197394.1:0-11235 GCA_001517045.1 Pseudotsuga menziesii | reverse complement strand
TACAAATTAACAATAACTTTAAATTTATATAAGTATAAATATTTAAAATAGATCATTCACTTCATATCATATGCCTATATTTATATATTATATGTCTATATTTATACATTAGTCATAACTTATACTAACAATAGCTATATTAATAAAATTACTAATATACTTTTTAATGTGTTTTTTAGATTTATCTATCTATTGGAGTTTGATGTAATTTTTCAATCCTACTTTAATATAATTTTTCTATCCCACTTCATAGCTTAGCTTCTATTTTCTTAAATAATATAAATTAAAACTATATTGAAAAATAATGAAACGATCTAAACTATGACTAGCTTCAAATTCTGTGAGGAGAAAGATGTTCTCGAGGCCTGCAATGGATTTTTTTTCTTCTGAAAGCTCTTTCTTAGCCTATTTCATTCAAAATGCATGTAAATCACAGTGTATGTTAAAGTTTCAAACCACCAATGCATCTAGGTGTAAGTCTTTTGGATGAAAGTTATTTTACTATATTTTACTCTCCATTCAATGCAAGTATTTTTTTGTTTGTTTTTCATTACAATGAATTTGGAATAGTTTCTTTGTGCAAATACTACATATCAAGATAGTATTCAAGATAATATTTATAAAGCTAAAAATTATTTAGTTTGTTGTAGGTCATTTAATGTAGCTCTAATAAATATGCTAAATGTCAATTTTAAGATCCAACTACCAATAAATATGTTGGATGTTGTTTTTAAGATCCAACTGCCAACATGCTTGCTACACTGGAATTAAATGGGTTATAATAAACTGAACACTAATTGCCATTCATAAAGATACATACTGAAAAGAGCCAAATTACAAATACTATAAGCAGTGCAGTTTTTAGGGTACTCAGGGTACCTTTAATATTAAATCTATTTCAAATGTTTTGTTGAAAGTAGTCTTAAATACAATGCTATTATAAATGGATATGTTTTAATGCAATGAATGCTAATAAATTTGAATTAATTCGTTTTCAGGATATGTAGAGTGGTTATAAGTTTAAGACTACTTCAATATACACTTAGACTAAAATCCAACATGCTAGGTTTTCACGAATTGGATTCTAGTGTAATTGTATGTTAATATGTTTTCATGAGGACTATCTTCAAAGGTGACAGTGTTAAGAGGAACACTAGGTGAAATGAAAGATAAATTAGAGAACATCCTCAATGAAATGACAGCCTCGCCCTTAGATTTCATTTTCATGGATCACTTCAAGCATTGCTATCTGCCCGATTTTCTAATACTAGAGAACAAAAACATGCTTGGAAAAGGAACATGCATTATTGCAGACAACGTAGGATATCCCGAGGCTCAGAATTACATCAACTATTTGAATGAACACCGTGAATAATTCGAGAGGAAGGAATTGGAGAGTAAGAAATCCAAGTGGTCCAATTTGTTGCCATGCAAAATGACAGTGGCTACTTACATAGTTGAAGCATACTTAGTTACGTAGTGGCCGACTAAATACTATATGATTTTGAAATTAAGACATACAAAAAAATAACAAAGTACCATGAATTACTAGGCTTTTTATGTACTCTTACAAACACTATAACTTGTTTCTATAAACTGTCTTGAAATGGGTGGTTTTATGACTATGTTTTCATCCTAATCCTCTCATATCTGTATTAATCATAATCCTAATATATCTGTATTAATCATTTCATGGTTGTCAATTTATTCTCTCTTCAAAAGATATACTTACTTTATATATATCCTTGGTCAAATCAAAGTCATCTAACCTTTTTAGTTGTTCATGTTCTTTTTATCCCATTTACAATTATCCAAAATTAAAATTTAACTATGGTTTTTTTATGTTTAACTATGTTTTTATATTTTTTTTTAGAATATTAGGTGGACTAGTATTTATACTTTTCTTATATTGAAGCATGAATGGTAAAAACTTAGTGTCCCGATTGATTTGATAAATGTTCTAATCTAATTTTATGTTAATATGTTTTCTTCATGAATGGCTTCAAAGGTGACAATGTTAAGAGGAACACTGGGTGAAATGAAAGATAAATTAGAGAACATCCTCAATGAAATGACAGCCTTGGACTTCGATTTCATTTCAATGGATCACTTAAAGCATTGCTATCTGCCAGATTTTCTAATACTGGAGAATAAAAGCATGCTTGGCAAAGGAACATGCATTGTTGCAGACAATGTAGGATATCCCGAGGCTCAGAATTACATCAACTATTTGAATGAACACCGTGAAGAATTCGAGAGGAAGGAATTGTAGAGTAACAAATCCAAGTGGACCTGTTTGTTGCCATGCAAAATGACAGTGGCTACTTACATAGTTGAACCATACTTAGTTATGTGCTGGCTGACTGAATACTATATGATTTTGAAATTCAGACAAACAAAAAAATAACAAAGTACCATGAATTACTAGGCTTTTTATGTACTCTTACAAACATTATAGCTTGTTTCTATAAACTATCCTAAATTGGGTGGTTTTAGGACTACGTTTTCATCCTAATCCTCTCATATCTGTATTACTCATAATCCTAATATATATGTATTAATCATTTCATGGTTGTTGATTTATTCTCTCTTCAAAAGATATACTTACTATATATATATATATATATATATATATATATATCTTTGGTCAAATCAAAGTCATCTAACCTTTTCAGTTGTTGATGTTCTTTTTATCCCATTTACAATTATATATATTTGAAGGAAAGGATATGTATGGTTCTTCTATCAAACATTAAAATTTAACTATTGTTCTTCTATGTTTAACTATGTTTTTATATTTTTTTAGAATATTAGGTCGACTACTATTTATACTTTTCTTAGATTGAAGCATGATGGTAAAAACTTAATGTACATATTGATTTGATGAATGTTCTTTAAAATTTGAAATAAACAATTATAAAAGAGAAATATAAAAAATAAATGTAATAGCTAATTCATAGATAAGTGGTAGGTAATGATAGATACCACTTAACTAAACAAAGTAACAAGTAGTGGATGGATTTCTAACTGGTAGCTCGTGGGTGGATAACACACAGCGACAAACAACACATCAAGGTAAATGTATAGACAATAAGTACTTATAACTAAGCATAAGAGATAATTTGTTCATAGCACTTAAGTTGTAACCTGACTCACTACCACAAGTTAAGTAGATGTGTTATTATTATTATTATTATTATTACATTTTGAAAATAAATTTAATGAATTTAAAATTATGTTAATTTATAATGGATTTGTGTTATTCAATAAACAAACTAAAAAATACATTAATTAAAACAACTAAAATGAATACTTGGTATTACATTACTCTTCATGGGATTATTTCACGAAATGTGACCTCTCACTATTGAGTTTTCACAATCACTTCATATGGTAATTGAATGTTCACAAATTTTTATTGGGAAAAGTTAAGTATTATTTTATGAGTTCAAAAAAATTTAAATATAAGTTAAATTTATATATTGTGTGATAATAGAGATTTATTCTTAAATTTTTAAACATAAAATGTTTTGTGATACTCTTATAAAAATATTGAAATTTCTAAGGATTTTGCATGATTTCTTGATAACAATATTTAGGGTAAAATATTTTTATTATGTAAAATTTGGTTAAATCATTTTAACTCATAAAAAAAACTTAACCCATAAGTTAAATTTTTCCTATATATCCATTAACAATTGTGTAAAACATCCAAATTATTAGATACACAAAATATAAAGTTTATATTCAAGCTCCCAATTTATCATCTACAATCTTGTAAGTATTTTGTATTTAAAAGAATAGTTAATTCACTTCAAAGTTTTGTATTCAAATTTGGGCCAAAGTTTCATCAACAAACAAAACACTCAAAATATCATGTACAATCTCTCACGGTATCATCTTGTACATAAAAATAAAAATAAAACTGAAATCTTAATCCATTACAAAGTTTCATATTTAAATTTTTCATCTTTCATCTACAAACACTCAAAATTTTCTCCAATCTACTTCATATATTAACAAAGTTCATATTACTAGTAGAGCAAACATCTTTAATTTTTTTCCAAATTAGGTAAAATATATTATAATTAAAAAAGGGTAGGTGCTTAGGAACAACTCGGACGAAGCTGACTAGCTAGTCTAATTGTGTATATTGCACATGATTTCATATGGAAAAAAGGCTTATGTGGAGTGTTGTTATAGAATAGCTAGTCTAGTTGTGTATATTGTACATGATTTCATATGTAGTAAAGGCTTATGCCAAGTTTTGTTGTACACTAATAGATAGCAATGATGGGAAATGATAGAAATATTCTATGTGTTAGCTACTTTGATGAGTGTCTCCAAATGTAATATTATATATTTTTTTCTTCTTCTTTTTCATCAAAGAATGCTAACACTCACTATTCCTAGGAGTAATCAAGGTGAGGAGACTTTACTATCATGTAGGAATTAAACAAGTGACCTATGGGGACTTAACCATCACAAATTTCAATTTCCTTGCCACTCCAAGCCTAATGTCATATCATATCTATAGAAATAGAATAAATCTTTCACAAGTCTTTACATGAGAAAATATTTAGATACTATTGTAACTCCACCTCAATCTTAACAACTATTGATATGTGGATTTGTTGATGTATTTGTAAATTTGTCATGTCACATATTTCTCATTGGGTCACAATGACCTAATCACATTTTCCATATTCATGAGAGTTTGTCAAATTGATGCTAAGGGTAAAATAATTGCCAAGAAGGAAAATGACTAGTTTCCTAGGTTGGGGGTGGAAGCTTGGGGATTTCGAATAGGGGGGACAATAAATGATGTTTGAGCATTAGAATCGCATAAATATATAATAATGGAGCTTATTAAATAAATACAAGAAAAAAATTAAGTGGTAATGGAGCATGAAGAGACATGAACACTAGGGGGCCCACACAAGATGAAATTTTGGCATCCTCCTCTTGCAATTTCGAATCCATGGTAAGCCTAAATGTTCTCAGATGAGTTAGAAGGATAATACACTTGGCCATATGCATCATAGGTCAAATTTGGAAAGAAATGTAACTTACATGGGAGATGAAGAGTCATTTTGGAGCTAGCAAGACACTTGGACTAGATTCCCTAGCTCTATGACAACAATGATGAAGATGCTATGACACCTATGAAAAACATCAGATCTGAAGGATGAAATATGACATATCTAGCATGGCAGGTAGAAATAGAGCATCCAAGAGGGCACTCATATGAGTTGGGGAAGTTCAATGGGTTCCTACTCGAATTGGGGGAAGATGGAAGGCTAGGAAAGGGAGGACACATGACAAATCTTGAGCCCACACCCAAAATCGAATTGGGATGAGTTTGTGGATGGATTGGTAACCTTAGAAGACTAATATTGTTTAGAAAATACAGGAATTAAACAAGAGAATTTATTTTTTTCATTTGATAAATTGTCATTTGTGAATTGTGAGAGTTAGTGGATGAATAGTTTTCTTGCCTTAGCCAATGTCGAGGGTGAAAGATTCCCATTCAAGTTGGTATTTGGAGAGGCCACTCAAGGATTTCTTGGAAATTTAATGGAGTTTTATTTGCAGGTGTAAGATATAGGTAAGCTTGTGGTTCCTTCTATTGTGGTACTTTCTCTCAACCATTTCCAGTTTTTATTACATATTTTTGCTCATGGAGGGATTGCACTTTGGGTGAGCTATTGATCTCTTTGGGGAAGATTATAATGCTCCATTATTTTATGTTATGATGTAATTTATCTGTATTTCAAGTTCAAAAGACTTTCAGTTCTAAATACTGAAATATTTCATGTAAAAATGGTAATCAATGAATAAATAGTGTCATTTCCCCACTATCTTATTGTGAACCAATGTAATATTGTTGGATTTGAATGGATACATAAAATAATGTTGGTTTATGGATGAATAGAATGTTATTTATGTATTTAAAGTTCATAATACTCTCAAGTCTAAATACCCAAAATATTTTATGCATAAATGTTAAACAATGAAGAAACATTGCCATTTCCCCACTACCTTGTTGTGAACCAATTTAATGTTGATGGATTCGAATGGATAAGTAAAATACTAATGGTTTATAGATGTGTGGAATGTTATTGATGTATTATGTGAGTTCAATGTTATGTACATAAGCATTTGGAGTTATTTTTTTGAATTTCATTGCATTTGGAGAAGTTTTCCTATCGTTTCCCCCAAGGTTGAAACTAGTATTTTGGCATATGATTTAAGGGATTTATAGCAAGCATTAAAAGTTGAATGGTGATGCATATGAGTTAATATTTATGTCCTTTAAATGTCCCCTTCTTCCATTCATAAATTAGAGTTGTATTGAGTGCATTTGGGAATCCATTTTCAGTATTCATTGTGGGGAAATTAGAATCCCAAATTACTGGTCAAAACTCCTACCTCAACTAGAATATTAAACAAGTTTGCAGAAGCATTTAGAGGGTCATAAATATTCGTTGAACATCATATTAAAACCTTAATATCATTAATATACCTTTTGTGAATATTTGGGAGCATCTGTACCAATTTGGAGACCTAGACATCAAAACTAGTCAAAGGTCGAAATTGGGAAAAAGTGAAAAATTGGTCATTTAATAAAATTTATTAAAAGGGATATTACAGTGGTATAAGAGCGTGATATTGGTAATTGATGTGGTCTGATATTTAGGAGGAAAATAATTTAGGGACCACCATTATATATTGAAACTCAAAAGTGCTTTTGTTAAAGAGGAAACTATGACTAGGGATGAAAAGGGAAGATCATGTGATGGCGAGGAGCATACAAAAATTATGGAACCTGTATTTGAAGACATGAACAAGAATATTATGGAAGGATTCAAATTTTTGGCTATCCAAGGTTGGAGAAAATATATTGATATTAAGAAAACTAAGGGGGAAAATGCATCAGCTTGCGTGAAGGAGCAAACGGAGGAGACCTATGAACCACCTAGTTCTGAAATAGGTGAAGTAGAAGAAGTAGTACATGAAGAGGATAGAAATTCAATCCCAAGTGTCTCTAAAAAATATGAAGATACATAACATGAGTATGAAGAAGTTTCTATTGAAAATACCAAAGATCATTTCAAGACACATTCCACCTTGGAAATGAAACAAAGAGCATCTGATGATGGATTCTTAAACTATGAAGGAGTACCTTCTGATGGGTACTCACAACTCTATGTTGGCGACATAGAGATCAAATTTTGAAATGTTGCTGCAAGCCAAATTTCTAGTTAAAATGAAAATGAATACCTTGTAGCAGTTGAAGAAGAAATAAGATCAACTTCCCCATCACCACTTAAGCTTCATGAAGTTGGTCCAAGCAAGAAGGAAGAAGATGAGGAGGTTCATTTGCAAGAGCCTCATTTTCTTGAAGGGTCCTTAAATATTAATGAAAATAAGATCCAAGATTCCCTGAGCATAATCCATGACACTCAAGCATTAGTGTCAAATTCATTTTGGAGAGCTACTTCATTAGAGGAAAAATCCTTCCTTGAAGACATGAGGAAGATTCAGAGAGCAATGTGCCACATCAAATGCAATTTTATGTCTTTTTCTTTCATAGAAACCATTTGTTTGAGCTTAATGAATCGTTACATGATGCATACTTAAAGAATAATGAGGATAATCATAATCTCACAATTCAAAATGACCAACTTCTGGAAAAGTTGCAAGAAACTTGTTTTTCCTTCTATGTTTCAGATTGTCAAATGGTAGATTATTTGGAGGATTCTCATCACATGGTGGATCATGAGAAATGTGGAAATTTGAATGTGCTTGATTTGTTTGAATATTATCTTGATAAGATCCAAACACTTGATGTGGTGGAAGAGGAACTTAAATTGTCTCTTGATGAAGGTTATGAAAATTTTAAAGAAGAGCATGATTCCTCTACAATGGAACCCATCTATGACAAATGTTTCACACTTTTGAAGGAGCTGCATGATACTACTCTTGGTGTTCGGTCTTTTGGGAGTACCCTGTGTACCCAAACATAGATGTTCTTGAAGAACACCAAGAAGGATAATAAATTATCACCTAAATAATATGGTCCCTACATGATGTTACAAAATATTGGTAGTATGCCCTACAAATCAGAACTACCTTCCTCTTCACGAGTCCATCTAGTTTTCCACGTTTACTATATAAAGAAGGTTATAGGTGACAAGATACCAGTTCAAACGATGTTACCAGAACTTGATGAGGAAGGAAAAATCATCTTGGATCCTAAAGAAATTACTGAAATACGAACTAGACAACTTCGAAATCGATCAATTTCAGAGTATCTTATTAAATGGAAGAACTTACCCACATAAGATTCAACATGGGAATATGAGTCCTTTATACACCATCATCCAGAACTACTTCAGTGTTGAGGGAAACACTTTTTGAATGGGAGGGGTATGTTAAGCCCTTAATGATGACACATTACATCATATAGTGTGGCACATTACCCCCTATATTGTGGTGCATTACATATTATCTATGTAGGCTTGGGTCTATTAGCGAGTTTATTAGTTGTTATTGCACACTTTTATCTCCTATATATAGGAAGAGGATCTTCCCATTTTGGCATCATATAATATTATATTGTCTTGTACATTGTGTAAAGAGCTTTTTCCTTCAAAGAGGATTGATATTTATCTCTGTTATTCATCTTTTAAGTGTGTATTACTCTCTTAATGTCTATTTTTTCTCTTTTTATGCTACATATGGGATTTGGTTGCATAACATACTAACACACATTTAAAGTGGGTATGATATTAAATTACCATAATATGACCTCTCTCCATAATCCTTTAGGTATTTGAATGTTAATGTGTCATCTATGGGTCATAAAGAGATCGAAGGACATCTTATAATATGACTTAAAAATGGTAATTAAACCTAGGGAAATATGGAGATATTTAGTAAGGGATAGATTAATACATCAGACCTACATATGGAAATTGGAGTATAATACAGTTAATAAGGGAGGTATAAGCTATATGTTGGGTTAACGATCAATATCGAAAGTAATCTCTATAGAGGTTATATGTATATTTCTATATACAAGTCAATCAATCAAAGTGAAGTATATACAAGTAAATAAATTAAAGTCAAGTAGAGGAGAAATAAGGGTAAAGACTTATTCACCTTAGGTCCTCTAAAGAAGAATATGAAAACTGATTGAATCACCCAAGCTTCAATTAATCAGACTAAATGGATTATAAAGATGAATCATAGTTGTTGAGTCCAAAATTGGCCCCTTTTTAACCACCTTTAATCACCTTTCTTCCCTTGTTTTACACTGCTTAGCATGCCAATCAGACTGACTTTCTTCACTTTATTCCCTAAATTGTCAAGGTAAGACTGATTATTGTTTTACCTTATTAATGCTTATTCTTGTAGACAATTAAGGCTATTTATCTCTCGAAATTGTGCTAATATGTGTGATCTATGAAGATAATGTAAGATGAGCAGAATGCAGGGGGATGGAGCTGAACAAGTCTAGGGACAAAGGATGGTCGTGACATAAAAGGGATCCTCAATTTGTCCATCATCTATTGAGGCACGTGACATTCCAGACAAGAGCCGGTCAGAGTAGCAGTAACAGAATGTGCTATGATCGAGGGATCTTCGGCGTAGCTGCTCAAATATTATGGCGATCTAAGAAGATCGCCACTTCTGGGCCAGTCAACAGCCTTCTCGCATTTTCTATAATTGTATCATGCCACGTCTTGTAACAACCGGTGTTATTCAGGGCGCCTGAAGATCAGAGATCTTCATGGCTGCCCTTTGTAATAGGATTGGACGTTATCGCTTGTATGTATAAATGCAGAAAGCTGTCTCGACCCAGGGAGTTGGAAAAGAGTTAATTTATTTGGTATTGACAGTGGGAGCAATCTGTAATAATTCCTCCTTTTTAATACAAAGAGCTACTGCTGGTTTAAGGGAGCTGTACATTGTTCATCCAGGGTCTCTGTGTGAAGGCTGGGCCCGCCTTCCACAGAGATTGCTGAGTTAAGGTAGGATCTTTTAATTCATGATTGTGTGATGTTTTGTTAATCATATTTTCTGTGTGCGTAGCAGTAGTATGTGTGATTTACAGTATTTCATTTTCCTAAGATAGATAACTGTAACAGCGTAACAGTCGACTGAGTAGATAGTCTTTATGCAATTTATTCAATAGCTATACACAGCTCTGTTCATCTCATGGTTTCAGATTGACATCCCGCGAACCCTTTGCAATTCTTTGATTGTTATAATTGTTGATCTTCGTTTCTGCAATTCAATTCTTAAAATAGCTGAGCTTGATCTGTTGCAATCGAAATTCTAGATGACAATTAATTGATGATTACGGATTCTAAGTGTGATTAGATCAATTAGGCAATTCGTTTATTTTAGGTTATGAATAGGATTTCCTTTCTGTCAGTAATTAGTATTGAATCTGATTTCATTTCTTGTTGATGCCTAGAAGGAAAAGGTTGAATTTGTAGAGTTAGAAGATTGGTGGGATCACACAGAGTTTGAGGGATGAACCTAGTTGTTTAAGAGCAGTATTAACTACAATGATTTGGGTGTTTAAGCATATATTGTGCACTTACCCTTTGAGACAAAAGAATTCCTCGGGTTGACAATGAATTTCGTAAGCTCTGTGTGTTGATAATAACTTATCACATTAAAACTATTTGATCTTTTTTTGTTGTTGTTGTTTTTCAAAGAAATAAAATTGCAGGGAAGTACCAGGCGAACGACCAGAATGGGCCCGCTGAACGAGAAACTTTTTCCTGTGTTGCATTTTCCTTTTCTCAAAATAAACATTCCCGACAGCTGAACACACTTTCCCACAGCCGCAACTTTTTTTCCAAAGGCCAGAAAATCCTTTTTCCCGGCGGCTGAACATACACTCCCAGCAGCTGAACACACTTTCCCATAGCCGCAAATTTTTTTCCAAAGGCCAGAAAATCCTTTTTCCCGGCGGCTGAACATACACTCCCGGCGGCTGAACATAAACTCCCGGCAGCTGAACACACTTTCCCACAGCCGCAACTTTTTTTCCAAAGGCTAGAAAATTCTTTTTCCCGGCGGCTGAACATACATTCCCGGCAGCTGAACACACTTAACCACTTATACTATGAAATGAGAACTCGACACAGTTCTCGTTTTTCTCTCTCCTAATTTTAGTAGCTATTTTTACCCCCGTTTCAAAAATGGTTGATG
>LPNX010197383.1:0-118760 GCA_001517045.1 Pseudotsuga menziesii | reverse complement strand
AATTAATGTGGAATGTGAATGAATTAAATTAGGTGAAAAGGGGACTCCAGATATACCTGAGGGGTACTTGGAGTATGTCCAAAAGTGAACTTTCATGGCTACCTGCAAGGTGTTTGTGGGATGGAATGGAGTCTCGAAGATTGATTTTCATAATGCACCCATCAGGGTGTGATAGAGACCGACGCCTCGAGGTCACTTTCTAGTTGTCCCCACTCCTTTGGGTATTTTGTCACCGCTTACAGTTTGTTCAAGGCGTTGGATTTTCACCTGATGGTTTGTCAAGTTGGGAGGTGAAGACTAATTAATCTACTCAATCAAGTACTTTTTATGTAGCTTGATTGATCAGATGAACTGAAGCCAAGTACAGATCATACACACTAGAGTCTTTGTTATTTTTAAAAATTTTTAAAAGAGGTGTTCTTATTAAAAAGAAAACCCTCCAGGAACCTCTTTTGGTCCAAGTGGACCTCAATCGGGGAATCAAGGAGGGGTTTATTTTATTATTATTATTAAAACAATTAATGATAGCAGATGAAGCATACAAAAATAAGCAAACCACAATTTTCTAATTAGAATACCACGACCCTTTCTTCACCTTTTGGCTCAAAAGGAGGCTCATGGGGTAAGTATTAAAATTAATTTGAAACCACCCGATATGGAATATGAAAATTATTATAAGTCAAAGTATACTACCCCTGCACATTATAACTACATTAGATTGAAAAAAGATGAAAAAATGTAAGAAATGACACAAACGTGAATCCCCCTAGGGGGGATGGTGAATAAGCTCGAAAGAGCCTATTGGAAGAGATTTTTATTTTTAATAGCATAAATTATAATATCATCAAAATTAATTTAATCCACTTGGTCCTTATACAGAATGAGACCAAAGTTTTACAAATTGCGAAATTTTGAAATTTTTGGGAAGACGGAGACCCCCTAGGGGTTTTGAATGGTCCAAAAATGCTTTCCAGACAGCACCTCCTCCTCTTTTATGTTATAAATTATAAAAAACAGCAATATTATCACAGTTAAATATGCCCAAAATTACTTTGAAATTACTTTTGGATGAACACACCTTTTACCCAAAAAATTCTAAGTTAAAACTAGTTTTTAAAGAAGCGGAAAAAGAACCAAGGAAAGCAAGCTTTACTTGGGATCTTGGCCTGATTTTGGGGCAGCCAATATGAAGCACTTAAATTTCTGAATATAACTTTTTATATTCGAAGGAAACAACCATGCATTCAACAAGCTTTAGATATACTTTCATAGCCTTGAAAAATGACAACTTTCCCTAAAAGTAGATCTAGAATTCTTGTAAAAATTCTTTAGGAATGAGATCTAGTTTATGAGCTTTAAGACAAAAATATCTATGTAAAATTAATTATGAAATTGATATATCTAAACAATTTTAAAGCTGAAAAACAAGTAACCGGACTGATTTTAAAAAAATTGAAGGAGGAAGAGGAAAAGAAGAGTGCTTGTTGCTGGAATGGATCTGCAAAAAAGACTAGTTAGTCAAATGCCAAGGGACAATGCCTTGACAAAACAATCAGATGCCCAGTGGAGTCAATATAGATCCACATGTCATCCAACCCGTGCTACCTAAAAGCTAACAAACAATCTTGCACAAAAAACCTTATGATATCTCGATAGAGATATATGAAAAAAGAGAGGGATTACATGCAAATAAACTTATTTAAACATGTATAATATGAATCTTCAAACATATATGCTATGAGATATTGAAAAACAAGTAATATTACTTTCCCAACTATACTCTTATTGATTCAGCTGAATCCTTCAAGCCAGACAAGATTCAGATGCAGAAATTGAGAGAAAGACACCGATAACAGCAAAAGCTACAAGACAATGTTAATTCCACACACATAAGAGCATTACACCGTTTTGGCCTCCAAAGTTTCACTTTATTCCAATAGAAAAAGATATTACACAATATTACAACAAAAATAGCTCCTCAATACAACTTTAACTAACTCAAAAAGGAGGCAGCCATGCTTTATTTATACAAAAAATTGAAACCCCAGCCCAGAGGGGGCGCAAATCCCAAGGAGATAGAAAATTGCAGCTGAAGAAGAGTCCATCAATGCTTGATCTGAAGCTGAACTAAGCTTCTTCTAAGTCTAACTGTCAATCGGGGGACTGATTGAGCTAACACATCAACTTGCTGACTGAATCATCAACCACAGAGCTCCTAGAAGAGCAAACACATGTGGAAAAGAGAGAGAGGGCGCAATTCCCCATAAAGGAGGCTGAAGTTCAACACTAGATCTACCCTAATTAGCCCCTTCAGTCAAGGAATTGCAATATTTGGTTAATCTGATGTCGATGAGACTGATTTCAATCAAATCAGTTGATAATCCATTGATCTAGGATTTTGGATTTTCTCCATTATTCATCAATTTATTAATTAAAATAATCAATAATTGATTTTTTGGGTCTTTCTAACCTGAGTGATGGAAAATCACTCAAAACTTGGAAATAGTGGGTCTATAGGTTGACATGGTTCTCTTAGCTTGAAAATGAGCACCCCCATGACTGAAACTGATTACTTGGCCCACTTTTATTACAAAATGATTTTTTCCAATTAGATTATTAAAAAATAGCCTAAGTTTTTGTGGAAAAATTAAAGTTTTAAAAACTTAAAAATTTGAAAAAATTAAAAACCTAGGGGGACTTAGACATGTTCATATGACTCGACCATGATGCCTAGCATGTTTATACATTGACACATAGACTCTAATAACCTCAATAGGCGTAAATGCCAAGATGACCACTCCAACTTTGGAGGTATTGAGTGAAAAACTTAGAAATTATCAATCATTTATTCAACAACCAATAATAACCAAGGGAAAAAACACCCTGGGATGATTGGATTGACAAATAAAGTCTAAGAGACCAAGTCTTTTACAAACACTATCATGCTAGAACATTGATTACAACTCCCTCAAGGGAGTATGGACATGTGATATAGTACAACAAAGTTTCCCAGAAACAAGACTGAATGTCTTCTGAAGTCCGAACAAGTTATCCTTGTCTAGTTCACCATGCTTATTTGATAAAAAACCACTAAGTACAACTTAGGTGGTAACATTCTGGATCCAACTGTGGGACGTGTGCTCAATCTGGTCTTTAAGGAAAGGATAGGATACGAGAACACCAGAATCTTTGGTTTATATACCCTGTAAAAACATCTCAACTTGACAAGAAAACCTCAGTAGCACAAGATTTATATAAAAACCAAATGAACCATTAAGCTGATTTATTTAAACAAAATAAATGTAATTAACTAATGAAAAGAAAATTTTTACTATAGCTAAGTACAAAACATAAATGAAGAAAGTAAACACTATCTCTTAGGAGCTTCTTTTCCTATTCTAAGCATAACTACTTTTCCTTTTCAAAACGATGAGGTAGACTAACTACATCATAATATTGATCACTGGGGCTTATCAAATGAAAACTCATTGCACAAGCCCCAAGTAGCTCCAAATCACAAGGAACCTCTATATGTGAAAAAGATGGTTGAGACTGATATTCCACTAACTGCATCGCATCTAACTTTTCACAACACTGCTTCTCAATGTCTTCATTACTGATACCCTTGTACGACTCTACATGATATGACTCTGAATGATCACGTGAAAATTCTGAATGCTCCTCTTCCATACTAAGGTTTTCCCAAGCATCCAGATCTGTGCTCCCCTCTATGGACATATTGTAGATTGGACTTCCACAAATTTTTTAATAGACACTCCCCTTGTTGGACATATCATGGATGAGATTCTCCATAATATTTTCACAAGTTGGATTATCTATGAAATTCCAATAGTCATCACTCCCATCCATGTCATTTGTGGGGGACTCTTCATCCATGGCATCATGCTCCTGCCTATCCACGTCTTCCTTGTATTCATAACAATCTTCTTCAGAAAAATGTCATAAGGAAATAAACTTTCCAAACCTTCATCAACATGAGGAGAACAAGGTCTAGTGTCACCACACACCATACTGATCTTATCATAAGTTTATTTATAGGCTTTTGTTATGATATCATGAAGAGGATCTTCAATATTATCTTCAATCAAGGAAATGTTTTGGACATATTCAATGGGATCACTTGGGATGTGTTGCTCAGTGGGTTTCTCTAGAGGACTTTCTGGAAAAATATCAGCATTGCAACACACTTGAGAATACCTCAAATCTTCAATGTTTTCAGCTATGGTTACATGAGGAGAGTCTTCAACAATGCGTTCCATCATGGGATCCTCCTGAATCTCTTCAATATGATCATCCTGGATTTTCCCTTCCTCAGAATCTTGCTTTGTATTGGGAGATACCTCATATTCTTTAATAAGCCGCTTAATTACTTCCTTTCTTGAATAACTATGAGGAAACTCTCTGATGGGAGTATCATGGATCTCCTCTTCACTTAAATGTTCAAGAAGTGATTCCAAGTCTTTAATACTTTGTATCATGGCAAAAGGTCCATCATATGTTTCCATGTGATACTCTATCCCAGATAGGTAGAGGTACAAATATTTTCAAGGAACTTTTTCAAACCATTCATACTACCCCTGCCATCATTCCACTGCTCTAAAAACATCCAAAGGAGGTTTGGAAAATAATTTATACATTTATTAGGAAGGCCCTAATAGAACCAACAATAGGCCTCACCCCAAAAAGTACCAGCAAACATTTCCATCATATTGTCTTCATGAAGAACATTGGAGTCAGCCATCAACTAAAGGAAATATTTGACATGCCAGATGGCCGAATCACCATAATTTCCATGAAATACTAGAAGCCATTTATATGCATCCCCCACACCATTACAAAAGTTAGGAAAACCCGGGATGTTTAAGAAATCAACAGGCTAACAAATTCCGGTTATCTGGGCACCATATTTCTCCTTTAATTCATCCATATCAAAAATTAATAGTATGCTTTTGATATAACCACTAAACCTTGTACTGAAAAGGTGGAGTTGTCAAGTGATGAGATTTAAAGGTTTTAACATGTCACATGGGCTCATCTACACACAAAAAAACTTCACAAGTTTATGAGATAGTATGGTTTTATCCCTTCAATGGAGTCGCCATGTGAGATTAAAAATATACATTTAAGAATTCTCACAAGAATACTTTTTTCTTTTCTTTGTAAAAAATAAAAAACTGAAAAAAATTAGTGGAGTCGCCAGATGAAAATTAAAGATCTACTCTAAGCATTCATCAAACAAATAAAAAAGGAAGAAAGGAAGAAAACAAAAGTCGTACTCAGGAATAAAAATATTTATCCCCGCCAACGGTGCCAAGAAAGTGTTGCTGCCTTTTACACTCCTGGGTTACATGACAGAAATCTTCAAGCCACTCGGTGTGTTCTTGGGGGCAAGTCTCGAGTCAAGGCTATCACCTTGTTCTTGACTCCTCTGTTCAGGATAACTCCTAACGAAGCCAAGGGGGGTAGACCCTATTAAATTACTAAGGCTAATTACTTAGTGTGATGGTGTTATATTTATTAAGTTGTTTAGGAGTTTTGAAATTAACCAGTGGAAACAAAATATAACAAGATGCAAGATTTAAAGTAGATAAGCACAATAATGACATATATAATCAAAAGAATTGATCAAATAAATCACCAATGTCTTAAATGGAGTCAACAGAGAAAATAATGTGCTTGCATGCGCTTGAAAGAATGTTTTGCAAATGTCTCTTGGTAGATTTTAAATTAATGTGGAATGTGAATGAATTAAATTACGTGAAAAGGGGACTCTAGATATCCCCAAGGGGTAATTGGAGTATGTCCAAAAGTGAACTTTCATGGCTACCCGCAAGGTGTTTGTGGGTTGGAATGGAGTGTCACATGCCCCAATTTTTCAAAAACAATTTTATATTATTAGATTTTATTTGAGGACAATATGTTAAAATTTTATGCAAAGTTGTAATTGATGACTCAGCAAAGTCAAGGATATTTAATGTAATTTTGAATATTTTAATTATAAATAAATAAAGGAGGAGACAACAGCTTAGGAGAGCTGTTAAAAGACTGTTTATTGGTCAAACTGGTGGAGGAGACTGGACAAAGAGCAAACTGACATGTGGCAGCATCCTCAAACCACTTCCAACTATTGCAGGTGGCAACCTCCCTACATTTGGGGTCAAGATTCCCCAAGAAAGTGGAATCAAAGTAGGTGGCTCAAATTAATGAAAATTGACCCAAAAGACCTAGGCAATCTTTATAAAAATTCCCATTGAAGAGAGCTGAGGCTTCTCATTCTAGAGAATTGATCATTCAGGTGAATGAATGTACTTCAGAGAAATTCAATGGAAGGGAATTGTGGAAAGTGTTTGAGGGGATAACTGTTGATTGATCTAGTGCAGATTTTAAGCTGAAATATCTTACTACTAAGAGCATAGTGTTTTACTGAGATATTGGAATAGTCTACTATTTGCATTTTCCACCAGTTCTCAACCAAGAATACTAGGAACAGGCTCGGGGGTCCTGAGGAAGCATTGTTTGAGTTCTCTCCAGGAGATTGGTAGGGAGGAACGACCTCCTAACGCTGTTGTCATCTGTCCTAAACGAGTTCTACATTATTTTGTTTTACTGTATTAGATAAATCAATCTGAGTTTGACGGATTTGTGAATTTTACAGAGTTAGTTTGTAGAATAATAGAATCTAGCAATCGTTTTAAATTATTGAAGAAATGAAATTGATTAGAAAAGTAATGTGTTAGAATAGGAATAATTTCTAGACTGTGTTTTTCCACACCTAGAAATCCAGGCAGTACTCTAGCATAGGTAGAATGTTTAAGAAGATAAGAGAATGTTTGAGTAGATAAGATTGTGCATTTACAGACAGTAGAGTAATTTTATTCATGTTAACATATTATGGAGGTTAAACAGTGTTATGATATGCTTATATTTCTCTGTTTTCACTTAGTAACTGAATGAAATGCAACAGAAAACCACATTAGAGTTACAATGGTTACATACAGTTAAGTAAATAAACAAGCTACTGATCACAAAGTTTATTTTCTAACAATATCAACTAAATCTAAGACTAATATTTACTATAAAATAAATCGGGTTATATTTAAAAATACTTAGATTATAAGGAGTAAATTGAGTTACAGAATTTATGCTATATCATTTCAAAAACTCTAATTAAATTCTACCTGACAGTTTAGTAAATAAAAGCAATGAAAATATAATTAATAACTAGTATAAAACTAAATAATACCTATGTAAAAACTATTTATAATTATTAGACAGGCTTATACATGTAAATGTAAAACTTCAGGGTCGAAACCCTAACCAAGTTATTTAAATATTATAAATAAAAACATCTAAGCTGCAAACCATTTACTTGGATAATTATATAAATAAACGATTAGTCTACTATAGACTGTTACTGTTCTTTCTGAAGACAAATGTACATTTACACAACACACCTGTAATAATAAATTAACCAAAGTAACAAGTAGTAGAATGTAATCATTAATAAACTAAAGAACTTAATTAGACAAGGGTTTCAGGAAAACCCTAGCTTGTATTTTCCGAACAAGTAAGTTACTATTATAAATTACACACTATTACTGAGTTACAATCTTAAATAATAACAATAATTTATTTACAAAATATATTTAGATAGTAATGTTCTTCATTAACAGTCAAATAGGAAAAACCCTAATGTACACAGAGTTACAATATACAAGATTACTGCAAAAAACAAGACAGAGTTCAAAGTAAAATCTTTCTTAAAACCCAATGTATAACATAGACATACTGTAAGGATGCAAACTTAACCACATTACAACACCCAGCTCAGGGCCGGTGTACCCAACATCATGCCATGGGTTTTAAAACAAAACTAACATTCAAATTATTAAAACCTACATTACTGTATATCCTTTGTAAGTCAAGAAAAGAGTAATACAATTCACGGCATCGAAGCCAAAGTCACCATGCTATATGCAAGGGTTTAATAATGGAAAACAAATCTTAAAACTGAAGACCAAACATCCCAAGACTGGAGGAACCGAGGTCATAATTTCTTTCCAACTGAAACCATTTTCCCCTAAGTCTGTACAAGTAGGGAGTTGCCACATTGTAACCAGGGCTTACCCATAGGTCTGGTTGTTAATCCAAACTTGGAGAGGGTTCTTCCAAGCGTAAGGGCGAGCTGTAACCTGCAAGTGAATATCAAAACCTTGATTAGAAATTGAATTGTATAATTGTAACTGTAACTTAAAAACTTATAAACATTTGTAAAACATATTATTACCTAGAAGTGAGGAAATCTGAAGCCACGAAGGAGACAAACCAGCACAACAAAAAGTACACCCTCTTGCTCACCTATGATAGAGGTAACAGGGTTCAAAATGCATACTACACAAATGACTAGAGTAGGATTGAAGCCTTGGCAATGGCCATACAAGAAATCGACACTATAAACTACTAACAGAGAACAACTACATTCACAACAACGCAATGCATGCAGAGAGATATCAAATGCAAACTGTGAGTCTTGAAATCCACACACTAGAGTGGCCACACTTATCTACACACATACAATGGATCTAGAGATGAGCATAAGCGAGCCCTCATGGCCGCAGTAAACCAGACAAAGCAAAGACCAAAACCCTCAATGAAGAATGAGGATTTATGGTTGTGTTAGAGGTTTTTAAATTAAGTATTGCACGGTGGTGGATGTCTCTCATACCCACAAATTTATATAGCTCATGGTGGGTTGAATGATATAGTTGTCACTGCATTGTCGGGACAACAAATTGTTATCAATAATTTAAACAATGACTATAATGATAATATATTCCCAAAGTACAAAATGTATCATTGCATGGATAAACCATAAGGTCAAGTTATGTTTAAGAACGAGACTTATGTTGCATCATTAATCCTTGTTTTATTTAAACCTTGGAATTGTCATTAGTATTGAACCAAAACATATTGCATCGATATCCTTGTTTTATAATGACCTTATAATCTTCCTTAGCAAAATTTTTTATAAAGAGATCAATAGTATAGTAAAAGTTGATGACATGAGTTGATAGTATCACTATTTACCTATTATTTTTATAACCATAAGCGATGCATGTTTAAGCTGTTAGAACTAGCTTACAAATCAACAAGGTGTGTATAAAAATTATTAGTAATTACACCCTAGCATAACTCTTACTTTTGAATGTAGTTTATGGTACTAAGAGTAAGATAAACTTCTGGGAAGTATATGATCATTTGGTCTTCATAGGATACCAAAGCTCTAAGATGAATCAAACCAAGATTAAATTAGCCTCGGTAGTAAAGGATAGTAAAACTATTCAAGAATAAATATAGTAGTACTTGTATTATAAATAAATAATATAATAATGTAATTTTGTCACATTACTTATGTCATGAAGAAATTTGGAGATAGAAATCACAACTTGACGAAATTTGTGCAAATGATCATTTATAGAAATAACACAATAATAAGCTGATAAATTTCCTCTATTGAAGCTAAGTTAAAAGTAGAGCTGAGGGTACGTTTGTAAGCTTGTTCTTAGAATGAAGAACTATTCGAAACAAAAGTCATACTAATTAAAAATATTGAGGATGGTAAGGTTATTGGTCTTCACAACATGAATTTAAAATATTGTCATAGTTTCAAAACAAGTAAAGAAAAGATACTTTACCTCGTAGTACCTTTGAATTCTATTAAGCAAACTTTTACTCCAGCAGTATATATATGCTAAAAGAAGTGTATCTGGATTAATACCATAATAAACTCTTACTGGTTCAAAATTTACCTGTCAAGCCTGTAAGATCCAGAAATCCAAGTAAGTTAGCAATCACTAAGTAAGCCCCAGTTAGAAAGTAACTTCTCAGCTACTTGAAAAAATCAAATCATCAGTACAGCTAGAAACAACTAAATGCAGATTATTTACATCACATATCGAAATTAAATTAGTATTAATTTATATGTGTTTAAGTTATTCTTTAGTTTATGTAACTGTCTCATTATCCACTAGCCGTTAGTGGTTATCAAACTGCGACTCTAGACAATTTATGTTACATCAAAAAAAAATTATTTTTTGTGAAAATTTGGGGTTATGACATGTGGTATCAGAGCACAAGGTTCAAACACTAGGCCTTGATGAAGCCCAACTTGCTTTTATGAAACAATGAATTTAAACTATTTTGCTGATGTTATTTTCTTTTCAATGTTATTCAACAGAGAAAATTGTTTTTGAAGTTTACCAACAGGTATGGAAAGGCTGGAGGAATATGCAGAAGAGGAATCTCCATTTACTGAACAAGAAAACTTACCAAGAGACCCTATACAAGAATACCTAACCACTAATTCCCCAGAACTGTTACAAACAGTAAAAGACTTAAAATATGAAATGGAATCTGTTAAATGAGAGAATGAAAGGATTCTAAAGGCTTGGGAGGAGCTAAATCAGATCCTAACAGAAATATTTCAAACTAAGGGAAGGGGAAAAAGAGCTGATTCAGAAGATACAAGTCATCAACATAAATATAAAAAGATTAAACAGAATAAAAATGGAAGCAGCTCATCTTCAGAAATATTTGGTGATCAACGTAATTTTCATTCCACTAGTGATAATAGTGATGATAACAGGACACTAAAAACAGAAAATATAAACCCTATGAGGAAACTTCTTGGGTGTTTAAAAAGATTAAACCACCAAAATTCAATAGAGATACTGAGAAGGGGGAGGAAGTGGAATCTTGGTTATCTGGGATGAAGAAGTACTTCCAGATTTATAACTATTCTAAGCAATTAAAGGCTAGAATGGCTATCTACAATATTTCAAGGAAGGTTGATATATGGTGGCAAGACTTGAAGAGAGTGAAGGGAATAAAAGAGAAGAACGTAAATTGGAGTACCTTTAAGAGGTACTTTAAAAATAAATTTTTGTCTGAGCAGTACTATGAAGAGAGAGCAAAAGAATTCTATAAGCTTAAATTAGGATCAATGACTATGAAAGATCTGAACAACAAGTTTTTAAGTCTGCTTAGGTATGTGCCATAACTTGTATATGAAAAACCAAAGGTACAATGATTCCTCAGCTGTCTACCTTATCATATTAAGGATAGGATTGAGTATGACAATCCAAAAACTCTTGAAGAAGCTATGAGGAAAGCCAATTTATGTTATGAACAGAATTGGAAGAAGGAGAGCATGGCCAACTGGAAGGCCAAGAAGAATAACAACCATTATGATCAAAAGAAGAAAGAATTGGTGCCCAACCAAAATTATAAAAACAATAAGGCCAGAAATTTTGTTAACAAGCATTTCCAAGGGAATAAGAATAATTCACCAAGCAATCAGAACAATTCAAAGGGTAAAGAATCTACTAATAACCATGGTAATTACACAAAGAACTTTGAATGCAAAGAACCTATAAAGTGTTGGGAGTGTAATGGCCCACATTATCCCTCAGTCTATCCTAATCGGAAAAAGACTATCAGTAATATTCATACCATATAGGAGGAAATGACTGTCAGAGATTTAGCAAGGACTATGCCCAGAATCAATGCAGCCTTGGAGAATAGACAAGCAGAATATCAAACTTCCATGGTAGAAGTAGAATGTATGATAAACCAAAACCCTATAGCTATTTTAATTGATCTGGGAGTTAGTCTCAGTTATATTTCACCTAAAATGGTAGAAAAATGTAAGTTTCCAGTTGAAAATTTTGAAAATTCTTGGTTGGTTTAGTTAGCCACTGGTGCAAAAAGGAAGGTAACTTGTTTTGTAAAAGAATGTGCAGTAGTTATGGATCAATGGATCAATTTAAAACTATTGTAAAGCTTAATGTATTACCTCTTGGTTATTATGGCTTACTAATCGATATGGATTGGTTAGAACAACATAGCGTGATTTTAAATTGTTATGATAAAACCTTTACGTGTATAAATAATGATGAAAAACCAATAAGTGTAAAGGGAATCCCTAGAAAAACTACCATAAGGAAGATTTATGCTCTGCATCTTAAGAGGGTTGTTAGGAAGGGTTGTAAATCTTATGCAGTAACAATAATTGAAGAGGAGAATCTAAATAAGACAGACAAATTAAAATTGGAAGACATACCAGTTTTAAGAGAATATGTTGATGTATTTCTGGAAGAAATTCAGGGACTACCGCCGAAAAGGGAACTATATTTTACCATTGACCTGGTACCTGGTGCAGTACCCAGCTCAAAGGCTCCTTATCGAATGAACATACTTGAACTTAATGAATTAAAGTCACAGTTAAAAAAACTTATTGACAAAAAGTATATTCGACCTACTGTGTCTCCCTAGGGGGAACCTATCATCTTCGTTAAGAAAAAGGACGGAAACATGCGACTTTGCATAGATTACCGTCAGTTGAATAAGATGACTATTAAAAATAGATACTCATTTCCTCGCATAGATGATCTGTTTGATCAACTACGTGGAGCCACGGTGTTTTCAAAAATTGATTTAAGGTCTGGATATCATCAAGTTAGGATTAAAGATGAAGACATCTTTAAAACATCTTTTAGAACTCGATAAGGCCCTTATGAGTTTGTCGTCATGCCATTCGAGCTTACTAATGCCCCAGCTGTTTTTATGTGTTTAATGAACAATATTATGTATAAGTATCTAGATAAGTGTGTGGTCGTGTTTATCGACGACATATTATTCTATACAAAAACTGAAGAAGAACATAAAGAACATTTAAAAATTATTTTGCAAGAGCTACACGATCATCAATTCTTTGCAAATTTTAGTAAATGCGATTTCTTTAAAGATAAAATTCAGTATTTAGGTCATGTGGTGACTAAGGAAGGCATTTTGGTAGATCCCAAAAAGATAAAAGCGATCGAAGATTAGCCGATTGCTAAGGATGTAAATGATGTTCGATCCTTCATGGGAATTACTGATTATTACCGAAGGTTCATTGAAGGTTTTTCGAGAATCGTAAATCTGATAACTTCTTTACAGAAGAAAGGAAATAAATTTGATTGAAACAAGAAATGCAAGGATACCTTTAAAAAATTAAAAACTTTATTAACCAGTGCACCTATTTTAAGAATAGCTTATCTAAATAAAGAATTTGTAGTGTGCATTGATGCCTGCAATGATGGTTTAGGCGGTGTTCTGACTCAAGAAAGGCATGTTATTGCCTATGAGTCTAGAAATTAAAAAATCATGAAAAGAATTATGCAACTTATGATCTGGAATTAGTTGTTGTTATACATGCTCTAAGGATGTGGCGTCATCACCTAATTGGTAGAAAATTTATTTTAACGACTGATAATAAAGGACTAAAATATCTGTTAGATCAGCCTAATCTAAATTCCAGACAAGCTAGGTGGATAGCATTTCTAAGTGATTATGATTTCGAAATTCAACACATTAAAGGTAAAGAAAATAAAGTTGCTGATGCATTAAGTAGGAATGGAAGGCTGAACTTCATAGCAGTTATCAGCACTTATGCAACAGATATGGATGAACAGCTTAAAGCAGGGGTAGAACAAGATGAAATTTACCAAAACTTACAAGCTAAAATGAAAGAAAATCCAACAGAAAGCTTAAGTAAAGGGTACAGTTTGAATGCAAAAGGATTTTTACTGTATAAAGACAGAATGTATGTACCTAATGTACCTAAAATTAAGTTATTAATTTTAGATGAAATCCATAAAACTCCATACTCAGGTCATACAAGCTATCAAAAGACTATAACTATGTTAAGAAAAAAATATTTTTGTCCAAACATGAAGACTGAACTGGCAGAGTATATCGCTAGGTTTTTTGAATGTCAGCATGTGAAAACTGAACATCAACACCCAGCTGGATTACTTCAACCATTGCCCATTCCTAATTGGAAATGGGAGATAATTAGTCTCGATTTTGTTACTAGACTGCCTAAAAATCATAATTTAAACGACTCCATCATGGTAGTAGTCGATAAATTAAGTAAATCATCCCACTTTATACCTATTGAAACTACGTATAAAGCTACAAACATAGCTGATATCTTTCTAAAGAAAATTTTATGACTGCATGGAATACCGAAAATTATAATCTCAGATAGAGATCCTAAATTTACAACTTTTCGAAATCTATGTTTAAAGGATTAAACACTACACTAAATTTTAGTACTTCGTTCCATCCTCAAACCGATGGATAGACTGAAATAGTAAACCAAGTACTGGAAAATTTATTAAGAACGTATGTGAAAGACCAACCAAGTCAATGGGAGGATTATTTGCATTTGGTAGAATTTGCTTATAATAATAATTTTCAAGAATAAGCCAGATTTAGTCCTTTCGAAATCTTGTATGGAAGGAAATGCAATACTCCTATCTCCTGGAGTAATCCGGTGGATAGATTAGTTTTAGGTGCTGAACTATTAAAGGAAATGGAAGAAATTGTAAAGCGGGTACAAGGTAATATAAAAATTGTGCAGGATCGATAGAAAAGTCAAGCAGACCTTAAAAGAACTCCAAAGGAGTTTCAAGTAGGTGAACATGTGTTCATCAAGGTGAGGCCCAAAAAGAGCTCTCTGATATTGGGTAGTTGTGCAAAACTAGCACTTCGTTACTGTGGTCCATTTGAAATACTGTCCAGGATTAGACAAGTAGCTTATCAATTAGCATTACCACCAAATTTAAGAGTACATAATGTTTTTTACATTTTTGTATTAAATAAATATGTTCATGATGCTACTCATGTTGTTAACTGGAATGATGTATAGGTGGAACCAGAAGGAGATTTTCTGGTGGAACCAGACTGTATCCTCATGCAGAGGGAGATCACACTTCGGAACCGCACCATTGGTCAGGTGAAGGTGCAATGGAAGCACCTTAGTCTGGAGGAAGCCACCTGGGAATTGGAAAGCAATATGTGGGATGCATATCCAATTCTGTTCCAGGGGAATTCTTAGGATGAAGAATAAATAACATCGAGGACGATGTTATGCTTTAAGGGGGTGTGTATGTCACATGCCCCAATTTTGAAAAAACAAATTTATATTATTAGATTTTATTTGAGGACAATATGTTAAAATTTTATGCTAAGTTGTAATTGGTGACTCAACAAAGTCAAGGATATTTAATGTAATTCTGAATATTTTAATTATAAATAAATAAAGGAGGAGACAACAACTTAGGAGAGTTGTTAAAAAAGTGTTTACTGGTCAAATTGGTGGAGGAGACTAGGTGGAGAGAAAAATGACATGTGGCAAAATCCTCAAACCACTTCCAACTATTGCAGGTGGAAACCTCCCTACATTTGGGGTCAAGATTCCCCAAGAAAGTAGAATCAGAGCAAGTGGCTCAATTAATGAAAACTGACCCAAAAGACCTATGTAATCTTTATAAAAATTCCCATTGAAGAGAGTTGAGGCTGCTCATTCTAGAGAAGTGATCATTCAAGTGAATGAATGTACTTCATAGAAATTCAATGGAAGGGAATTGTGGAAAGTGTTTGAGGGGATAACTGCTAATTGATCTAGTGCAGCTTTTAAGCTCAAAGATATTACTACTGAGAGCAGAGTGTTTTACGGAGATATTGGACTAGTCTACTATTTTCATTCTCCACCAGTTCTCAGCCAAGAAGACCAGGAATAGGATCGAGGGTCCTGAGGAAGCGTTGTTTGAGCGCTCTCCAGGAGATTGGTAGGGAGGAACAGCCTCCTAACACTGTTGTCATCTGTCCTAAATAGGTTCTACATTATTTTTTTTTACTGTACTAGATAAATCAATCCGAGTTTGACTGATTTGTGAATGTTACAGAGTTAGTTTGTAGAATGTTAGAATCTAGCAGTATTTTTAAATGATTGAATAAATGAACTTGATTAGAAAAGTAATGTGTTAGAATGGAAATAATTTATAGATTGTTTTTTTCCACACCTGGAAATCCAGGTAGTACTCTAGCACAGGTAGAATGTTTAAGAGGATAAGAGAATGTTTGAGTAGATAAGATTGTGCATTTACAGATAGTAGAGTAATTTTATTCATGTTAACATATTATGGAGGTTAAACAGTGTTATGGTATGCTTATATTTCTCTGTTTTCACTTAGTAACTGAATGAAATGCAGTAGAAAACCACATTAGAGTTACAATGATTACATATAGTTAAGTAAATAAACAAGCTACTGATCACAAAGTTTATTTTCTAACAATATCAACTAAATCAAGACTAATATTTACTATAAACTAAATAGGGTTATATTTAAAAATACTTAGATTATAAGGAGTAAATTGAGTTACAGAATTTATGCTATATCATTTCAAAAACTCTGTGTAAATTCTACCTGACAGTTTAGTAAATAAAAGCAATGAAAATATAATTAATAACTAGTATAAAACTAAATAATACCTATGTAGAAACTATTTATAATTATTAGATAGGCTTATACATGTAAATGTAAAACTTTAGGGTCAAAACCCTAACCAAGTTATTAAAATATTATAAATAAAAACATCTAAGCTGCAAACCATTTACTTGGATAATTATATAAAGAAACGATTAGTCTACTATAGACTGTTACTGTTCTTTATGAATACAAATGTACATTTACACAACACACCTATAATAATAACTTAACCAAAGTAACAAGTAGCACAATCTAATCATTAATAAACTGAAGAACTTAATTAGACAAGGTTTTCAGGAAAACCCTAGCTTGTATTTTTCGAACAAGTAAGTTAATATTATAAATTACACACTATTACTGAGTTATTGTCTTAAATAATAACAATAATTTATTTACAAAATATATTTAAACAGTAATGTTCTTCATTAACAATCGAATAGGAAAAACCATAATGTACACAGAGTTACAATATACAAGATTACTGCAAAAAATGAGACAGAGCTCGAAGTAAAATCTTTCTTAAAACCCAATGTATTACATTGACAGGCTGTAAGGCTGCAAACTTAACCAGATTACAACACCCAGCTCAGGGAAGGTGTACCCAGCATCATGGCATGGGTTTTAAAACAAAACTAACATTCAAATTATTAGAACCTACATTACTGTATATCCTTTATAAGTCAAGAAAAGAGTAATACAAGTCACGGGAAGAAATCCAGAGTCACCATTCTATATGCAAGGGTTTAATAATGAAAAACAAATCTTAAAACTGAAGACCAAACATCCCAATACTGGAGGAACTGAGGTCGTAACTTCTTTCCAACTGAAACCATTTTCCCCTAAGTCTGTACAAGCAGGGAGTTTCCACATTGTAACTATGGCTTGCCTGTAGGTCTGGTTGTCAATCCAAACTTGGAGAGGGTTCTTCCAATTATAAGGGCGATTTGTAACCTACAAGTGAATATCAAAACCTTGATTAGAAACTCAATTGTATAATTGTAACTGTAACTTAAAAACTTACAAACATTTGTAAAACATATTATTACCTGGAAGTGAGGAAATCGGAAGCCACGAAGGAGACGAACCAGTACAAAAAATAGTACACCCTCGTGCTTACCTATGATAGAGGCAATAGGGTTCAAAACAGATACTACACTGATGACTGGAGTAGGATTGAAGCCTTGGCAATGGCCATACAAGAAATCGACACTACAAACTACTGACATAGAACAACTACATGCACAACAATGCAATGCATGCAGAGAGAAATCAAATGCGAACTGTGAGTCTTGAAATCCACACACTAGAGTGGCCACACTTCTCTACACACAGACAATGGAGCTGGAGACGAGCACAAGCGATCCCTCATGGCCGCAGTAAACCAGACAAAGCAAATACCAAAACCCTCGACAAAGAATGAGGAGTTAGGGTTGTGTTGGAGGTTTTTAAATCAAGCATTTCACGGTGGTGGATGTTCCATGTATCCAAAAATTTATCCAACTCATGGTGGGTCGAATGATATAGTTGTCACTGCATTGTCAGGACAACAAATTATTATCAATAATTTAAACAATGACTATAATGATAATATATTCCCAAAGTAAAAAACGTATCATTGCATGGATAAACCGTAAGGTCAATTTATGTTTAAGAATGAGACTTATGTTGCATCATTAATCCTTGTTTTATTTAAACCTTGGAATCGTCGTTAGTATTGAACCAAAACATATTGCATCGATATCCTTGTTTTATAATGACCTTATAATCTTCCTTAGCAAAACATTTTATGAAGAGATCAATAGTATAGTAAAATTTGATGACATGAATTGATAGTATCACTATTGACCTATTATTTTTATAACCATAAATGATGCATGTTTAAGCTGTCAGAACTAGTTTATGCAAACACTAATAGGTAAGAACTAGTTTACAACTCAACAAGGTGTGTATAAAAATAATTAGTAATTAAACCCTAGCATAACTCTTACTTTTGAATGTAGTCTATGGTACTAAGAGTAAGATAAACTTCTGGGAAGTATATGATCATTTGGTCTTCATAAGATATTAAAGCTCTAAGATGAATCAAACCAAGATTAAATTAGTCTTGGTAGTAAAGGATAGTAAAACTATTCAAGAATACATATAGTAGTACTTGTATTATAAATAAATAATATAATAATGTAATTTTGTCACATTACTTATGTCATGAAGAAATTTGGAGATAGAAATCACAACTTGACGACATTTGTGCAAATGATCATTTATAGGAATAACACAATAATAAGCTGATAAATTTCCTCTACTGAAGCTAAGTTAAAAGTAGAGCTTAGGGTATGCTTGTAAGCTTGTTCTTAGAATGAAGAACTATCCGAAACAAAAGTCATACTAATGAAAAATATTGAGAATGGTAAGGTTATTGGTCTTTACAACATGAATTTAAAATAATGTCATAGTTGAAAAACATGTAAAGAAAAGATACTTTACCTCGTAGTACCTTTGAATTTTATCAAGCAAACTTTTACTCTAGCAGTATATATATGCTAAAAGAAGTATATCTGGATTAACACCTTAATAAACTCTTACTGGTTCAAAATTTAACTGTCAAGCCTATAAAATACAGAAATCCAGGTAAGTTAGCAATCACTAAGTAAGCCCCAGTTAGAAAGTAACTTCTCAGCTACTTGACAAAATCAAATCATAGGTACAGCTAGAAACAACTGAATGGAGATTGTTTACATCACATGTCAAAATTAATTTAGTATTAATTTATATGTGTTTAAGTTAATCTTTAGTTTATGTAACTGTCTCATTATCTGCTAGCCGTTAGTGGTTACCAAACTGCGACTCTAGACAATTTATGTTACATCAATTTTTTTTAAATTTTTGTGAAAATTTGGGGTTATGACATGGAGTCTCAGAGACTATTGTTCATAATGCACCCATCAAGGTATGACAGATATCAGCGCCTCAAGGTAACTTTCCAGTTTTTCCCATTCCTTTGGGTATTTTGACACTGCTTACATTTTGTTCGAGGCATTGGATTTTCACCTAATGGTTTGTCAATTTGGGAGGTGAAGACTAATTAATCTAGTCACTCAAGTGCTTTTGATGCAACTTGGTTGATCGGACGAACCGCAACCAAGTACAGAACATACACACTAGAGTCTTTATTATTTTTAGAAAATTTTAAAAGAGGTGTTCTTATTAAAAAGAAAACCCTCCAGGAACCTCTTTCGTTCCAAGTGGACCTCAATCGATGAATCAAGGAGGGGTTTATTTTATTATGATTATTAAAATAATTAATGGTAGCAGATGAATCATAACAAAATAAGCAAACCACAATTTTCTAATTAGACTACCACCACCCTTTCTTCACCTTTAGGCTAAAAAGGAGGCTCATGGGGTAAGTATTACAATTACTTTGAAACCACCAGATATGGAATATGACAATGATTATAAGTCAAATTATACTACCCATATAGATTAGAACTACACTATATTGAAAAAAGATGAAAAAATGTAAGAAATGACACAGACGTGAATCTCCCCAAATTAACGTAGAAATTACAATATCATCAAACTTAAATTAATCCACTTCATCCTTATACAGAATGAGACCAAAGGCTTACAAATTGCGAAATTTTGAAATTTTTGGGAAGACAGAGACCCCCTGGGGTGTTTCGAATGGTCCAAAAATGATTTCCAGACAAAAACTCCTCCTCTTTTCTGTTATACCTTATATAAACCAGCAATCATATCAGAGTTAAATATGCCCAAAATTACTTTGAAAGTACTTTTGGATGAACACACCTTTTACCTAAAAAATTCTAAGTTAAAACTAGTTTTTAAAGAAACAGAAAAAGAACCAAGGAAAACAAGCTTTACTTGGGATATTGGCCTGATTTTGGGGAATCCAATATGAAGCACTTAAATTTATGAATATAAATTTTTTTATTCGAAGAAAACAACCATGCATTCAACAAGCTTTAGATCTACTTTCATAGCCTTGAAAAATGACAATTTTCCCTCAAACTAGATCTAGAATGCTTGTAAAATTTATTTAGGAATGAAATCTAGTTTATGAGATTCAAGACAGAAATATATATGTAAAATTAATTCTGAAATTGATATATCTAAACAATTTTAAAGCTGAAAAAGAAGTAACCGAACTGATTTTAAAAAAATTGAAGGAGGAAGAGGAAAAGAAGAGCGCTTGTTGCTGGAATGGATCTGCAAAAAAGACTAGTTAGTGGAATTCCGAGGGACAATGCCTTCACAAAACAATCGGATGCCCAGTGGATTCAAGCTAGATCCACAGTTCTTCCAACCCGTGCTACCTGAAAACTAACAAACAATCCTGCACAAAAAACCTTATGAGATCTGGATAGAGATATATGAAAAAAGAGAGGGATTGCATGCAAATAAACTTATTTAAACATGTATAATCTGAATCTTCAAACATATATGCTATGAGATATTGAAAAACAAGTAATATTCCTTTCCCAACTATACTCCTATTGATTCAGCTGAATCCTTCAAACCAGATAAGNCAACAAAAGCTACAAGACAATGTTAATTCCACACACATAAGAGCATTACACCATTTTGGCCTCCAAAGATTCACTTTATTCCAATAGCAAAAGATATTACACAATATTACAACAGCAATAGCTCCTCAATACAACTCTAACTAACTCGAAAAGGAGGCAGCCATTCTTTATTTATACAAAAAATTGAAACCCCATCCCAAAGGGGGCTCAAATCCCAAGGAGATAGACAACTGCAGCTGAAGGAGAGTCCATCAATGCCTGATCTGAAGCTAAACTAAGATTCTATTGAGTCTAACTATTAATTGGGTGACTGATTGAGCTGACACATCAACTTGTTGAATGAATTATCAACAACAAAGCTCCCAGAAGAGCCCACATGTGTGGAGGAGAGAGAGAGGGCACAATTCCCCATAAAGGAGTCTGAAGTTCAACTTTGGATTTGCCCTTATTAGCCCCTTCAGTCAAGGAATTGCAATCTCTGGTTAATCTAATGCCGATGAGACTTATTTCAATCAAATCAGTTAATAATCCATTGATCTAGGATTTTGGATTTTCTCCATTATTCATCAATTTATTAATTGAAATAATCAATAATTGATTTTTGGGGCTTTCTAACCTGAGTGATGGAAACTCACTCAAAACTTGGAAATAGTGGGTCTATAGGTTTACATGGTTCTCTTAGCTTGAAAATGATCACCCCCATGACTGAAACTGATTACTTGGCCAACTTTTATTACAAAACCAATTTTTCCAATTAGACTATTAAAAAATAGCCTAATTTTTTGTGGAAAAATTAAAATTTTAAAAACTTAAAAAATTAAAAAAATTAAAAACCTAGGGGGACATACACATGTTCATATGACTTGACCATGATGCCTAGCATGTTTATACATGGACACACAGACTCTAATAACCTCAATAGGCCTAAATGCCAAGCCTACCACCCCAACTTTGGAGGTATTGAGTGAAAAACTCAGATATTATCAAGCATTTATTCAACAAGCAATAATAACCAAGGGAAAAAATACCCTGGGCTGATCGGATTGAAAAATAAAGTCTAAGAGACCAAGTCTTTTACAGACACTATCATGCTAGAAAATTTATTACAACTCCACCAAGGGGGTATGAACATGTGATATAGTACAACAAAGTTTCCCATAAACAAGACTGAAGGTCTTCTGAAGTCTGAACAAGTTATCCTTGTCCGGTTCACTAGGCTCAGTTAATAAAAAACCACTAAGTACAACTTAGTTGGTAACACCAGCCAATCAAACTTGTGGAATAATGCCATCATCTCATGTTTTCGCACCTTTGAAAGTAATAACAACAACGTCAACATCTCAAACTCTAGGCTCTGCTGAGATCTTCGCAAGAGTTGGTCCTTGGTTCTGGTTAGGTAGAAGATTCACTGGTTGGTTCATGTTATGATTTGTATTTTGGTTTTGGTTTTCATTCTAGTTCTACAGTGGTGGAGCATTCCTTGATTGCCACTTCATGATCAGTTGCAGACATTCTTCAACCATGTTATCTACATCGATATAATAAGTACATTGTGTTTGCATTTTTGGATAATCTCTCTGATAATTCCCCAACACTCTGAAATTATAACATTGCATGGATCCATGACCTTGTCCTCCTCCTCAACCAAAACCTTTGCCTCATCCTCCTCGAAATCCTCTGTGAAAGCCTCCCTGCTACTCATATTGGGGTTGGTTGAACTGTTGCTGCTGCTATGGGGGATTCAACTGTTGTTGAACACACTATGGTTGGGTATACTACGATTGTTGTAGAGGATATTGCATCTAGTGGTACTGTGGCTGCAATGGAGCAAACTGTGGTAGTGACACAAACTACGGTTATGGTTGTCGATCTGGTACAAAATGTGGCTGCAGTTGTGGTTGTACCACCTATGGTGGCTACTACGATGACCAATGGTATGCTCCTTTGACGTAATATGCACCCATCATCCTTTCCTGGATCAAATCATATGCTTAACAGTCCTTGTATTCATGACCATCAGATCAACAAAACGTGCAATACAAATTTGTAGGCTTTGATACCATCTTCTGACTAAACAAACAATCTTTGTGTTGATGTCCATGAACTTGAAAGATATGACACCATGAAATACCACCATGACTTAGTATATTCGGGACTCCTAACAACAAATAATTTCGAAAATATGGGCATTGATCCTTATGATGTCCCTTAGTATGGAATTGATTACACCATATTTCTTCTTGACACTCCCTTCCCTTCCTGATGTCTTGCAATTGGATCGTCGGGTTCACCAGTTGCGATTGAATCTTATTCATTCCAAATACTGTCTTGCCAATAGGTGAAACTTCTATCTTCATTGTGATCTCCAGATCCTTGCTCTATGTCACAATATTTTATTGCATCAAGTGCATCGTGATATGTGGTACTAATTCTTCAATGAACCACTCCATGTGTTGTACATCACTCATTCCAAAACTGACCTTCTCCATCAGCATATTGAATCACTAATAAAAATTCTAGACGGATTCGTTTGGATATTGTTTGATCTCCTTTAGCTATGTAATATATTCCTCCTCATACATAGGCTTTCTAAATTCTTCAATCAATTTAGTTCTGATATCTGCTATATTATTCACTGGAGTCCCCGTGGGAACTTACACAAACTTCATGTACCAGTCCAGTGTGCAAACCTAAAAGGTTGTCTCCAACTGATGTTTCTTAACATCATCATCCTGAGCCTATTTTATAGTCAAAACTTCTTTGCAGAGAAAACAATATTGTTCAAGATCCTTGGTCCCTTTTCAAGGAAATAGAGGTAACTTTACATCATCTCCCGTCATCCTATCCCTCCTTCCTATGTTCTCTAATATGCTACTATTAGAGTGTTGATGACACGTCAGAAAATTCAGTGTTGATATAGTATTTCTTCCTAAGTGTGGAGCAGTGCACGGAGGTGTGGGTGCGTTGTTGCTCTGGTTTGGTATTTCCTTGGGCTCAAATGTAGCGTGGTCATCTCCTTCATTGTTGTAGGGTCACTTCGTCCCTTGTGATATGCTCTCGTAGATTCTTTTTTTGGTCTCAATAGGACTCTCCTCAATCCTCTACCTCTTCTCTTGCTAAAAACTTACCCCACTTTGTATAAGACCACGTCCTTCCTCGAATTCCCTCAAAGTCCTATCATAAATCCCATCCATATACCCTAGATCATTTCATCCAACCCTTGTCTCCGTGGTACCCACAGCCTCCGCACACCAGGGCTCTACTCGTTGGAGTTCATAGTCAATATGCATTTTTCATAGTTGAGCATCTTAATTGAAAATTGCAAATATAACATAAACCTACCTCTTGGTCCTTTGAATAATTCTCTTTCCTCATCACTATAATAATTGAATGTGTCGACCACAAACTTGGTGATGCATCCCTCCAATATGCTATCAAGACACACTTCAACAGGCCTCAATGCTCTTTTTTCTACCTCTTGCAGCTGCTGGATCAACTCTGGAAGCCAACCAGTTAGTTCACCTCCTTGAAAATTTTTCTTTCGATAGGTCAACTACGCCAACCACTCATACAAGATGATAAAAAAAGAAAATAAGTAATACTCGTGGAGATCATGATAGAGATACCTTCCCAACCACTCTCCTTTCATCAATCCATGGTTCTGATTCTCCTCTGCCGTGAAATCTTGAGGCTTCAAGTCGAACCAATCTTGAATCTCCAGTCTCGTCGGATGCCACAACATGTCCTCCTTCTCTATGCACTACGATCCCAACAACAGAACCATTTATTGACACAAATCCATCGACACGGGTTCACTCTCTTTTGACACCCTTAACTCAGTGATCTCCTTAAGTACCGACCAAAATAGGTTTTACCCTATCCAACAACACCTGGGGAGAAGATAAGGTCTCACCCAAGATGTTCAAGGGAGAAACTATCAGAACCAATTTTCCACATTAATAAGGATGGGTTTTTTCATCTATGGTCTGTCTATCATAACATTACTTCAAATATCAAGCATTGGTTCTTTATTGAAGATCTGTACCATCAATCATGAGATCACATAAACACATTCATATCGCATTAACACATTGAAATCACAGCAAGACAATAATTCATAAACAGATTGACCAACATAACATGATTTAAATGAAAAAAAACATTGCATCATTCAGAAATAACCATCACACTATGGAATTAATCCATTCACATCACATCACAGAGAAACATGAAAGCAGGAAGACATAAAATACACCGTGTTTCCATCAAAACTCCATCATGTCATATTAACTTCACCTCAAAACAGGTTCTCAAAATAAAATCCCACAATTTTGATGAAATGGAAAACAATCTTCAATGTATGTCCCAGATACACCATCTAAGATTACATCAACATTACAATCCTAGATCTACTTATAGGCTTGCAACTTTTACAAAATGGTCCACTTAGATCAACTTTCTAACTACTTGGACCAAAAACTACAAAATAATGACCAAATACTACAAAATTTTGACCAATCCGTCTTGCACACCATCTTTCACATTCCTCATCATCTTCCTCCTTCCGCAGCATCCTTGGTGTTCCGCAACTAATCTACCCCAAAACTTCATGCCAACATCCCCCTCAACTAGTGTGACCTCTTGCATGGGATCTTCTTCAAACTGTAGACTTCTATAAATGAATTGTTTCTGAGATGGGGGATCAAATATATTGTATCCATTTTCATATTCAACATATGCAACCATTATGGACTCCTTTACTTGCGGTTGCAAGGATTTTCTATTATGAGGAGGAATTCTATCCCAAGCCTTTGAGTGAAAAACTTTGAAATGAGAAACATTGGGCTTGTGACCTCTCCCAGACTCAAATGGATTTTTCTCTTCCAATTATTTTTGTAGAACTTTGTTCTAAACAAATGAAACACAATTTATAGATTAATCCCATATATTAGGAGACAAATACTTAGCCTCCAACATGCATGTGTCCATCTCCTTCAATGCTCTATTCTTGCAATCTGCCACACCATTTTGTTGTGGTGTGTAAAGAAAAACATGTTGAATTTGAATGTCATTATCTTCACATAACTGGTGTAGGTTATTATTGAAATATTCCCATTGGCCTCTTTCTCCTTCTTTTCTCTACGCGTGGTTCAACAACAACACAATACCAACAAGACACCACAAGACATTGGTTCGACAGAGAAAGCTCAGTCGGGAACACTTGCGAGGCAGGTGCAGTCTCATTGGAGATATCTAATGGGTAACTGCCAGAACCATGTTTCCACAGTTGGAGAGGGATTATAGTCCCTTGGCATGTGGCCAAGGCACTTGACAAAGGAAACATGATGATGGAATCTATTACTGTGTGATTGGGCACAACTATATGACAGTGCGCACACAAAATGACCCTATCCTTAATCTTAACAATTGGCACAACTGGTGCAACACAGCTGATTGCTTGTACTGACAAATAATGCGTGACTTATTCTTTAACTTAGAAAATTAACCATAACTTATTCACACATTCCATCAATGCTTAAAAATCATCCATTCACTGATTAATAATATGGTGTCATACATTCAACAATAACTCATCAACTTACAGTAAGAAAATACTTGAAATTCACATAAGCATTCAACATTAATCAACCATTCAACACAGCAATTAACGTGGAAACCCATCTTGGAAAAACCAATAAGGTTCTCTTCACCGAGCATGAGAAATGGATATAGCACCTTGCAGTCTGCAACCTACATACTGATCTTATGATATGTCTTTCTGACTCAATCATCTTACTCTCGTGCTCTTTGGTTTATTCTTCTATCTACTCCTATTGATCCACACACATCCTAGATCAACCCTTCTACCTATTGAATATGCACTCAGCTGTAGATTCCTTCTACCTCTAGTGGTCTTCACACACAACTACAAGATCCATGGCTCAACAACCTTCTACTCCTACCATACTCTTCTCTGAGTCTTCTTTCCTTCTAACCCTAACTTCCTTAACAAAACTAAGTGACTTGGCAAATGAAAAACCAATCCAACCAACAATGATGAACGGCCAACAACTAATAACCAACAAAAAATACAACCCTTATACATAATGATTTCTTCATATTTATAACTTCTACAGGACCACACAAGGTCGATTACATACTGCTCATCTGTTATAGGTCGTATTCAATCTTAAAAAATGGTTACAAGTTGTCATGGACCGACACAAGTCACTATCTACCTGGCTTACAAATATTCCTTCATACGTGCAATGTCCACTGGTTTACGCCATCTTTAGTAGCCATGATATTCTTAACTTGTCTCTTTCTGGCTGTTTACCCATCTGTAGTTCTGCAAGCTCGCCTTTCCTCCGTTGCGCGCATGTCCTATCCTTCTGCATCGGTCCCTTTGCTTCCTTCATGACCTACTTTTTCTTCTTGTCTCGTGCACAAATTTTTTCCTTGATTTCACACCAGGCTCTTCTTTGTGCACATTTCCTATCCCAACAGGCCCCCAACACTCACATGTGGCTCATCTCGAGCCACTAAGAAAAAAGGGAAGTCTACTCAAAAAAAAATTGTCGTAAAAATTCATGTTTCTACCACAAAAAGGTATATCTTTGACTTCGGCTATGCCACATGACCAACCTTGTCCTGAAATTATTTCACCATCTGTTGT
The DNA here is from genome assembly GCA_001517045.1 of Pseudotsuga menziesii. Lineage (NCBI taxonomy): Eukaryota > Viridiplantae > Streptophyta > Pinopsida > Pinales > Pinaceae > Pseudotsuga > Pseudotsuga menziesii. The sequence goes on along the minus strand of LPNX010197383.1, from coordinate 91,134 downwards.
ACCCTAGTAGCTTCCTCTATTACCTCTTATTCCTGTGCATCCAACTACTCCACTCGGTCGGAACTGATATTTTTCGATAAGCCTGCCTCTATCGACTACGTAATGGTTCAAGGTTTCTGGTACAGCAGCTGAATAAAGCCAATGATTCGCACTACTTCTGACAGGTGTGCCTCAAATTATGCTTCCATTTTCTACTCTTGGTCGCGAAGAGCCTGGACTTCTTGTTGCAGTCATTTGACCTCAATCATCTTGGTAAATTTCTGTTGAAACGACATATTCTTCATCTCTGCCTTTTATGCAGCGATTTTCTATTTATCCTTGCACACATTTTTTTCATGTTCTTGATAGTCATGTCTTCTAGAATCACTTCCCATATCATGGAAATGGATTCTACTTCCTTAGCACAAAATGTTTCTCCTTAAGTTATCTTCCCATTAGCCTCAGACGTTTCTCTTCTTCGCTCCTTGAGCACCTTAGGAGGTGTGCTCAGCACCCGTCTTTCTTGAAGTTCCTCAACCTGCTTCTTCAGGTCTTGGGCGATCTGTGTGAGACTAGCTAACTTAGCTATTGAATCCTCATCTTCCTATCCCAGTTTCGAGGGGAACTCTGCGATTGTGCTTTTGATAGTATCAGCTAATGCGACATGGATTTGTTCATGCGCCACAATTTCCTGTTCCTTCTCAGTAAGGAGGTTGATGTGCCCCTGAAGTTCTTTCTCTTTTTTCGTAAGAAGGGCCTTGCGCCTTCGCCTTTCTTTGTTGTTTTTTTACCTAATAAGTAGCAACATTTTCCTTCATCCGTATTTCTGACATGGTTTCGTACTGCACTTCATAGACTTCACTCAAGGGAAGATTGGAGAAGTCAAGCTGCAGTGTGGAAAACCCCTTGATAACATCATCAAAGGCACTTGTGTCTGTTCTTGTTTCTAGTGTGTGCCCATGTATCTACACTTTAATTGGCGGAACCAGATATGGTGTGACTAATGGGACACTGGGATCCATGTCATATGTCTCAGCCTCAACAGTGGATTTGACCTCGTTAATGGCATCTACCAACTTAGTCAGGTGGTTCCCAACTTGATCAACTATGCTTACTAGTTGGGTCTTCAGAACAGTGAGACTATCCTTGGTGACCACAGCTACAGCTTCTTCTAGCGTGTGGATATCCTCCTCAGTCGAGGTATTTGTGTTATCTATCTTGCTAGCTTTTCTTTTCTTGCATGGGGGCTCCCGTCCTTGTTGTTACATTTGCTCGTGGGTCGAGATGTTCTCCTGAGTAGATGTGCACTCTGAATCATTATGATCAGATCTATTCCTATCCTCATTATCATCTTTTTCTTCCTCTTCTTGCGACCGATTATCCAGCTCATCACCTTCTTCATTTCATTGGCCATTAACTTAGTGCACGAGTGGGTCCTCTTTGTTTTGTCCTTCGAGTAGTGGTTCTGCCAGTGGGTCGCACCATTCATTTGGCCATTCCTGGACAATTGTGTCCACATCCTCATTCGTGACCATGAATCCATCATTGTGTACTTATTTGGATGAGTCCTTCTTCGGCTCTAAAATGATGTTATGCACATCGGCCTGAAAATTGATGAAGGCCGCGTACCTGTGTATCGTTGCAGTGATGTCTCGATGAGATCGGTGGAAAAAATCATGCAGCACATCTACGTGAAAAAATAAATTGATGTTGTTATCCTTTTGCCGGATATTTTCTTTCTTGTCTTCCCATAAGTTATGGTACTTTGCACCATGGCAAGGTAGTGGGACATCCATCTGCACATAGTCTAGTGGGTTAGCCCATAGGGTGAATGAGATCAATACAAGCAACCACGAGTAATGATATTTGTAATTCGTATCCTCTTGGGTTGTGTGGCATCATCTATCAGCTCATTCAACAAGAACCACGACCAACTGAAAACCCCTCCTAGCACACATAACTCTGCAAGCTCTATTGTTCCCACAGTACATTGAGGTTGCCTCATCTTGTGTAGCAGCTTACAAGATGGGATCCTTAAGGATAATTTCACACTTGCATCTTCTATAGGACCAATTAGGAAGCCCTTTTTTCATGTTGAAGGTTATACTTCTGCTTCATCTTGGTGTTTTATTTATGGGCCAAGTATGGTGCAAGGTATTCTCCTTCCTTTGGCAGACCCATTATTGCAGCAATAAGCTTGACATCGACTGGGTATGGCCGATTGAGCCATAGGCATCCTCTGTGGAAGTTCAAGAAGATCAACCACTAGGAATCTATAACCCTCAAATAGTTTTGAATCCAATTAACACAACTTTCTCACTAGTAGGAGATCCAAAATTCATTGACTTTATTGATCCTAGCCAGGTAAAATCTCTCTTTGGAACCTTCGTAGATCCAGTCATCTCACAAACTGAAACTTCCATAGTATAACCTACTATCTCTCTAGGATTCAATAGAAACATGGTTGATCAGAGGAAGATCTCTCCTGAAAAAGAACGTTGGGACGCCCCTTTATCACCTTAAAAGGAGCCTCCTAGGTTAATTTACGTTAAGAATCTAGATTATATGGAGAGACGAAAAGAGAACAAAGATCATGATGAAGTTATAAATGACAAAGGAGAAGGGGAAAATCGAACTGATGCTACCTTTGGGTTCCCCATTTTAGACACGATGCAGGATATAACTATGAAGAACATCCCTCCTTCCTCCTTACCTACTTTCTATGGAAAAAGTAATGAGGACCCGTACACATTCCTGTTCAAGTTCGATATACTTTTCAAGAGATATAATTATCTATAAGATTCTCACAAACTAAAACTCTTTCCTACTACACTAAAATATTCCTCCTTGAGATGGTTCATGGGATTAGGAGAATTCACTATCAGGACTTGGGATGATACGAAAACTTCATTCTTGAAAAAATATCAAGAATACTGCAAACCTAAGGACTCTCAACATGATATATTCAAAATAAAAAAAAATTAATACAAGAGCCTAGAGGATTATCTCGAAAGGTTCATTTATACATTACATAAATCTAAATATAGTGACCTTCGATAAGATGTAGTATGTACACTTTTCTTTAAGGAGATCTCCAAGGACTTGTTAGAAAGTCTTAATCTCATGGTGGCTGGCGATATTTCTCATAAAAATTTTGCACAAATCGGTGAGATGTGTAAAAATTATTCTAGGAGTAGGGGGGAAGTTGCAAAAAGTTTTCAAGAGTCTTACAGTATAAATGTAAGAGGAAACATTCCTAGTTCATGAAGAGTTAGAAGAGTAGAGTTAGGAAACATGTTGGAGAAATTCAAAATGGATATCTTAGGAGAAATGGGTTCTCAACTAGATGTGTTACAAGCCAAGAAAAGGAAGGATCAAGAATGAGCAACAATGACTATTTTTTTCCCAATATGTAGAACTAAACATCCCCAAAGGGAATATCCATTAAACAACATCTCTATATGTCACATCTGTAAAGAATAACATCCAATAGATTACTGCCCATCCTTGCCTGAGTTGTAAGTCATCTATAAGAGTGGGGATGTAGCTAAAACATTTAGGATACCTCCTTGGCAACCTAGAGACCAACCAGCATATCAGAAATTTCCACCTCAACCTCCACTCTATTATCCTCCATATCAATGACCTCAACAATGGAACAATTCAAGTTGGAAGAATTGGCCACCCCAGTACCCTCCTCCTAAATTTCCATAATAGCAATATTGGTCACAACGATGGAGAGTACAACCATATCCTCATCCACAACCTATCCCTACACCTAATAATCCTTATCCTCAGCATCAAACAAATTTCCAACAAATCATTCTTGGATTTGTACCTCCAGTTCCTTTTATCACACAACAACCTCATCATTTCCAGAACACAAATCCTCCTTGACTAACATTATTACTTGTGCAACCAATACCTAACCCTGATAATAAACAAACTCAAACTCTTAAAAACATTGAGTTGCAAAATCTTCCATCATACCTTATTTCGACTGTACCTGTACATGATATTTGATTACGATCGGGAATAGTTGTGAATAATAAACCCAAGTCATCAGTCATCATTCATGAAGCAAATGAAGAATAAGATGATTCAAATGAACCCATGAATGATGTTATTTTGGAGGATGTGAACATTCCAAATGTTCTAGTACACACCCATCCTTCGCAAGAAACTATTCAGGAGCAAATAGTTCCTCCATTTCCAGAAAGACTAGTAATAGAAAAACATGTAGTTCATCCGGAGTATAACATTTTGAATCAATTAAAGAATATATGTATTAAAATCCCTCTATTACAATCTATCAAAGACATACCAATATATAGTAAGGTAATAAAGGATTTATGCATTAAACGCTCAAGGAAGAAGCAAAAGGACCCTCTCACAATTCATGTTATAGGAGAGATGTCTGAATGTATGACAGATTAGTCCTGGATTGAAAAATATACAAATCCAAGAGCCCCAATAGTCACTGTAATTATAAACAACACTGCCATAGAATATACATTAATCAATTTAGGATCCTCTATCAACATAATGACCACCGTAGTTTTAGAATTTTTACAGTTAGGATAATTTCTCTGACCTACCCCTTCCATCCTAGAACTAGCAGACCGTACTATGGTAAAACCTGTTGGAGTCCTAGATGACATTGTCGTATTAGTAGCCTCATGGGAATACCTTGCTGAATTTATGGTCATAGAATCAAAGGATCCTTCTAAAGGGCATCCTATTATCTTGGGAAGACCATGCTTATCTACTACAAATTATTTTATAGGATGTAGGGATGGATAGATCACTATTTCCAATGGGTTTTCTACATAGAGAATTATTTTATACCCCACATTAAAAACAATAACTAAAATTTTACGGTGGTTAAATTGTTCTTTCGGGGTAGAGTACTTTGATGACCTCTCCCTTGCTAGTGATTTCTCTTGGGCACTTTAGGAGCAGACCATTGAGAATGTATTAAATAAGTTTGTTTCTTCAACAACCTGTACAGATTTCCCTCAGTCTTTTTCTTAATTCGATCAAATTTTTGGAGATGAGTTTCAAGAGAATATGGCTCTCTCAATGTTTACAGAGACACCTTGTGTCTCTACGATTGAAGAGCATACAACACCTTATACCATACCTTGTGAGGTTGGCCCTGAAAAATTTCTACATATAAACACATGACTAAGTGAAAACCAACAAGCACAGTCGCTTAAAGTTATTAAGAAACAAGCTAGAACATTTTCAACGAAATACACCGATATAAAATGTATACACCTTGACACTTGTATTCACCATATTTATATGGATCCAAACATGTCACCTGTAAGGCAGAAGAATTACAAAAAATTACAAAAAGGATATAGTAAAAGAAGAATTACAAAAAATCCTCAGAGCTGGTTTCATCTATCATATCTCCAATAGTAAATGGGTGTCTCCTTTATTAGTAATCCCAAAGAAAGTCACAGGGAAATGGCACATTTGTGTTGATTTTAGGGAGCTTAAAAAAGCTACACTTAAAGACTACTTTCGTTTACCTTTTATTGATCGAGTGTTAGATACCATGTTAGGTAAACAATATTTTTCCTTTCTTGACAGATAAAGTGGTTACAACTAGGTTTTAATAGCACCAGAAGATCAAGACAAGACCACTTTTACATGCCCTTGGGGAACATATGCTTATTGAGTTTTTCCATTTGACCTATGTAATGCACCTGCCACTTTTCAGTGATCAGTCTTAGGAATCTTTTATGATCTTATACATGAATGTGTGGAGATGTACACTGATGATTTTACGGCCTATGGTAATACCTTTCAAGAATCCCTTGACAAACTTGAGAACGTCTCAATATAATGTCAAGAAATGAATTTATCCCTTAGTCATGAAAAATGTAAAATGTTACTGACAGAAGGAATAGTTTTAGGACATCATGTTTCCTCTCAAGAAATTAAGGTAGATCCTGTGAAAATCGAAGTAATTATTGGCCTTATCTCTCCCAAAACTCAGAAATAGGTAAGAATATTTCTTTGTAATGTAGGATATTACCGTCGCTTTATTGAAAATTTCACTAAAATATCTACACCAATGTTTAAATTTCTTACAAAGGACGTAGAATTCTAGTGGACAGAATCTTTTCAAAATGCTTTTGAAATCCTAAAACCTAAACTATCAGTGGCACCAATGTTGAGGGGTCCTGATTGGTCCCTTTCTTTTCACATATCCATCGATGCCTCTGATACAGCCATAGGATGAGTCCTCGGCCAAAAAGAGCAATAAGCACCTTATGCCATTTATTTTATTAGTAAGAATTTGATTCCTACCAAACTTAACTACACTGTTACTGAAAAAAAAAAAATTGGCAGCAGTTTATTCTATTAAAAAGTTTCATCATTACATTATAGGTTATGAAGTTTTTGTGCATACCGATCACTCTTCCATTAGATTCCTAATGAATAAACCAATTACTAATGGTAGAGTGACTCAGTGGCTTCTTTTATTGCAAGAATTTAACATTACCATCATTGACCGACCTGGTAAAGAAAATATAGTAGCATATTTCCTTTCCCGTATTCAACATGAAGCGGGTACTAAACGAGTTGATGACACTTTTCTTGATGAACATATATTTGTTGTATCTCTTCATACCCCATTGGTTAGCAGATATTGCTAATTATTTAGAAACTGGGAAAATACCAAACCATTTGTCCCAACATGAGAAGCATCGTATTATAGTTCAGAGTTCCAATTATTCTTGGGTTGATAATGATCTCTTTTGCACTGGTCTAGATTGTATTATTCGATGATGCATGCAGGATGATGAAATGACAGACATCCTCCATGCATTCCATGATAGACCATGTGGAGGACATTTTTCTAATAAGAGGATGGCATACAAAGTATTACATTCTAGTTATTATTGGCCAAGCATTTTTAAGGATGCTTCCAAATATGTCAAAGGTGGAGATAGTTGCCAAATAATGGGTAGATTTACATCATCTGATCATATGCCCCTACAAACCCAAGTCATGATTGAACCTTTTGAGAAATGAGATCTTGATTTTGTAGGACCAATTTCTCCCATGTTTCGAAAAAAGAAATATATTCTAGTTTTCACAAACTATGTCACCAAATGGGTAGAAGCTAAAGCTTTGTTTAGAGCTATAGATAAATTAGTGGTAGAATTCATATATGAAGAAATATTCACCCGGTTTGGTGTACCTAGAGAAATTGTCACAGATCAAGGTACTCAATTTACTTCTAAATTAATGAAATAACTTACTACGTAATATGGCATCCAACACTGCAAATATTCACCTTATCACCCTCGGGCTAATGGTTAGGTAGAATCGACTAATAAAGTATTAGAATTCATTTTAACTAAAACCATTCACTTACATTATAAGGATTGGGAAGATAGACTCCCAGAGGCTTTATGGGCCTATAGGATAACACAGAGAAACACTACCGGACATACCCCCTATGAGTTAGTGTATGGAAAACAAGTCCTTTTACCTATTGAATTTCAAGTTAAAACCTTTCGTATGGTAGCACGATTAGGCATGAATTTGGATGAAGTACAGAAACAATGAATATTGCATATTAATGAGTTAGACGAGATTAGACAAGATGCACTCCAAAGAACCATGCTAATACAAAATAAACGAAAGACATGGCATGATAAATTTATTAAGAAAAGCAGTTTAATACCGGATATTAGGCACTACTATTCGACTCACGGTTTAAAATTTTCAAAGGAAAGTTAACTACCTATTGGAAGGGCCCATATGAAGTAGTTACAGCTTTTGACAATGGGTCAGTAAAAATTAAAACAATTGATGGCTCACAAATTTCCTTTGTAGTAAATGGACATAGACTCAGACTTTATCATCAACCGACATCTAAACAGGATTTTATACATAATTTTTTGCAGCAGAATGAAATGGAATTAATCGAAGAGGAAGCTATTCCACCTCCTCCTGATCCTTAAAAATTATTTTGGGTTATTATCACTTGTATATATGTAAATATGTGTGTTCTTTGAATAAATAAGAGTCATTTCTAATAGATTGTTTACAAGGGACTCTTTTTCTTTTTTTATATATGTCTTCATGAATAAATTGAATCATCTAACAAGTGGTTTTGTAGTTTGATTACAAGTATTCTATCTTTATAAGCAGCTCATGGAGTATTACTTGGAAGAGGGAAGTATGTTAAAACACTAATTAGGTATCTTAACCTTGCATGGTACCAAGGTAAAATCGTCGAGGTACTGAATAGTCCTATTGGCATTGGAGCAATACTTGGTAAAAGAGATCTGGTTAATGCACTACTATGCATAGAGTTCGTAAAACAATGATAATATAAAGAATTTTTTTTAGAATTTATGAATAAACATGTCACGGACAATTGTTTAACACGTCGCTTCAGAATGGTTGTATGTTGGGCTTGACCTTGGCCATCTAATTCAACATATACCTAGGATGTCATTATCCTAGAAATGGGAGACATAGACTGTAAATCTCACATACTCTGGGGTAAACTTAAATATTTTGTGATGACAGGGTATCCTTACAATGAGGCATAGATGATTAGATTTTCCTATGGCATTATTTTGGTTAAATTATTATAATTCAAAAGGTATTTCTAAGCATTGTTATATTTTTCATGAATATACATATCTGAAAATAATAAACATCATGATAGAACTCTTTAATTTTTATTTTTTGGAACAATCAATTCTTCTCTCTTTTATGGCTTGAGGACGCGCCATATCTTTAGTTTGGGGGGGAGGATTGGGAAAAAATAGATTGTTTTTAATTTTCATTATTTATGATAGATCTATTTATCTATGACAAATGATAAATGTTTTCAGGATAATATAAGCTATATAAATTATTATAGCATGAAGCATATTTTTATAGAAAAATCAATATGGAGAACTATATGAAGAATCGAACGAAGGCCCAAATGAAATACCAAATAGCAATCTGAATAAAACATTGTAATATCATAGCACTTATGATTAAAATTTGTTAACGAAATTTTGTTTTTTGGCGAATAATTTATTTACCTTCACGTGGATGCTTAGAAATTTTTCTTATCATTTCATTATTGATAACCTTATCCTCTTACCCAATCATGCATGTAAACTATCAAATGACCAATTTTCTTGATTATAAATGTGATTTAGACTTTTCATGTCATATGTTCAACCCATCCAAAGTTTTACTTTGGACATGGTTGAATTAATTTTAAATCTTATGAACTTACTCATTTATGTATATGCCCATTGCTGGCTCACATTTCAAAATTTACTATGAAAGTGTGATCTATAATCTTTCCTTTTGCTCAGTGGGACCTAGCATTTCTTTGGTTTGGGGGAATGTTGATCCTATATTTGTTATCATTTTTTACAGTTAAATTACTTATTTAAACATATGTTTTATTATCTTTTTGCATATTTTATGTCACGCAAATCACTATTCAGCCCAGGTATGAATTTAAGGTTTATATAAAATCCATTTATTATTATCATTTTATGATTTTATTGATTAAAATTGACATTATTAAAGTGTATTTGATATATTAATTGATTTGTATGTTTGTTTGCAGGTTATATAATCTTTTTGGGACAAATTAACAACAAGCATGCATTCAACTTGCCATGTGCACAGCATGTCCAGCTCGTCATCCAATTCATTGCGCAAAACTCATTGGTAGTTTGCCAGATGTTAAAATGTGTTACTACATACTATAGCCCTGAAGCACACCAGCAAAACAACATTTCACTCGTCCTAGATCTGCGCGCAACATATCCAAATCACGGTCCAATTCGTTGTTTAGCTTTTCATCTAGATTGCTAACCAGACTGCACGTTGTTGAGAATTGATTCCAGGCATTAAAAGGTAAAATAGTTCTGCAAACGACTTGTTTTCCACGCGTCTGGGTAATGAAGCTTGCTTATAGATGATCCACCAGGTTGCATCCTCCTTCATCGACACCTCACCAACAATCCACATGTTTGAATATGCAATGGTTCATGTTCTAGAAGACTCTCCCAGGTGCTCTCCTCTGCTCGTTGCGATTCCACCTGCTACGCTAAGGAAGGAGTTGTGCGCCACATCTGAGAACCGTTTACAATGGAGAAGGAGCATGTGCGTTACATTGTCCAATGAAGAGAACCAGACTCACGTTGAAGAATGGAGGATGATTGTTCATTGTCCTGTGATTTGTTAGATGTCATAATGATCGACTAAATTTAGAGAGCAGTCGACCACTAAAGGGTCATCTTGCTCATCTCTGTAAACAACTATATATACCAGCCTCTACATGAGAGCTCAGATAGCTCATAGTTTTATCAGTTCATGCTTTGATTTGTTTTTCTTGAGCACATTGTATTTATGTTCCATCGATTGAATAAAGAATTGTATGCTTTGTTGTTGATGATTGCTTGAGTAGAAGTTAGCCAGGCACCACTCATGATTGTGAGGGCCCCTCATCAACCAGAGATTTCTTTTCTTGTTTATTTCTTTCATCTGTTCTGTTGTAGTTAGTTTTGTTTCCAATTAGTTTTGTTGTTTCATTTATTTCCTGTAATGCATTCTATTTCCAAAATTAAATAACTAGATTGTGCGCATAGTTTGCTTTCAAATTTACTTTCAGTCCTTTCATTTCCAGTTTATGGTTGAGTATTTGCAATTAGATAGAAAAGAATTTCAGTTCTATTTATTTCCTTTATGTTCCAAGTTTATGCATTTTGAATTTCAGTTTGTTTATTAACATGCAATGATTTCTTTATGTTCATGAATTTGTTTAAGTTCATTTCATTGTTCAATTCGCTTAATAAGTAGGTTTACTTATTGTCTTTATGCATTAGATTTACATCTGCACAAATTCAGTCAAAGATTAGATCATTTAGGTTAATTTCTGTCATTTTAACTATGCAGACTTTCATTCGGACATCCTATTTAAACTGTCATTTGTACACCCCTTTCAGACGTATAGTTCAGTCTGTCATTCAGTCCATAGTTTCATTTTTAGTGTTTTTAATGTGTTTTGAGATTGCTTTCAGTTCTGTTTCTTTAATGTTTGAAGTATACTTTGACTGAGATAGTTAAATGATAGTTCTATTTAACATTGAAGTTAAATTGGATTGTTTTACGTTATTTATTAAAAGTTACTTTACTTCTTTTCACCTTGAATATGTGTTAAGCTATTTTATGTTTTGTTTCTTGAGTTTTGTTTCTGATTTCTTTTTACTGGTGTATTGTTTTGTATTTATGCCTTTGGATTGATTTATCCCTTTGCATGTAAATTTCAGTATTATATGTGTTACCTTTAGCATGTTTTCAGGTTATTCCTTTTTCACTGTGTGATTACTAAAACAGACTTGTAGGACAAAATTCAAATATATTCCTATTAAGTTTTCTACTTGTTTCTTTCTGTTTAATTTTCTTTATTAAGTTTTCTACTTGCTTATTAGTTAGGTCTTCCTTCCATCTTAGTTTCCTATTTTGAAAAGTTAGTTGTTGATAGTATCATTTTCAGTTTAAAGTTATTTACTTATAGAATAAATTTTCAATTATTTAGTTTAATATTTGGTTCCAGTTTAATTACCTTAATAATTGAATTCTTAGGAGTTTGACTCCATTTTTCATTTTGAAATATATTTCGATCCTTTGTTTGTTAAAATATTTCCATGACACCATAGGAACCCCTCTACCTTTGCATATATTTTGTGTCAACTCTAATCCTACCAACCCCGGTCGATAATTAAATATTAGGTGAATTAATCTAGACGATATAACACACCTAACAATTATCTTAGGATCTTATTTGAGAGAATAACATGCACAAAAATCAATCAAAAGAGACAATGGACACAAAGATTTTCCTTGGGGAAACCATAAAGGAGAAAACCCTATAACTTCTTCAGAGATAGAATAAGCACCAATGGCAGCAATAAAACCCAAAGACAGTAAGATGATCTCCAATAGTTGTTCTCTCTCTTATCCCAGCTTCTTCTCTCTCACTCATGCACTGCAACTGAGTGTGAGTTATTGTGTGATAAATAGAGAGGCTCACTCTCTATTTACACTAATTCCTGACTTGAATATAACTTACTAGGTTAGACTTATCTAGGAGAGTCTAATAACCCTAGTGCCTCGAAATTGTGAGGACTTTGACCCTTGATCAACTAGGAGGGTTAACCTCTATGACTTTACATGACTTTTTTACATTACTGATTTTCCCTATAGGAACATCAAGGACTAATCAAATACAATATATGAAATATACAAGTGAATACATTCCTAAATTACAAATACATCAACACTCCCTCTTAACTAGGAAGGTATTCTCTTGACACAATACATCGACAACACAAGTCTTCTTCTCTAGATCATCACTGGATCATCATTGAAATTGTATCATCATGGGATCATCATCAAATATGGATTATCACTGGATCGTCATCATCATCAGTGCTTCCACTATCGCGAATAACTGGTGCTATCTCTCAATTCTACTCGTCACAGGAAGTTCTATAGAGCCAACACTTTTTTATGTTGGTTGTAGGCCTAGCCTCTATGTAGGTGTTCATCTTCTTCATCACTTATATCTAACCATGGGAGGAACATATCCAACATCCATGTCAGAAAGTCTCTCCCAGCACTTACATCTGACCATGGGAGGAACACATCCAACATCCATGTTAGAAAGGCATGCTCAACACTCACATCTAACCATGGGAAGAACACATCTTGCATCCATGTTAGAAATGCCCCGCAATCACATATGACCATGAGAGGAACACATCCATCATTCATGTCAGAAAGACTCTGCACTTACATCTGACCATGAGAGGAACCAATCCAACATTCATGTCAGAAGGGCTCTGCACTTACATCTGACCATGAGAGGAACCAATATAAAATTCATGTTAGAAGGGCTCTGCACTTACATCTTACCAATATAGGAACCAATCTAGCTTTCATGTCAGAAGGGATCTGCACTTACATCTAACCATGAGAGCAACCAATCCAGCATTCATGTCATAAGAGCTCTACACTTACATTTAACCATGAGAGGAACCAATCCAGTATCCATATCAGAAGGGCTCTGCACTTACATCTAACCATGAGAGGAACCAATCCAACATTCATGTCAGAAGGGCTCTACACTTACATCTGACCATGGGAGGACCCAATCCTACATCCATGTTAGAAGAGCTCATGAACTCATCACTTCCCTTTGGAGGGATCGTCGATCTGGAGAACACCAAGCTTCTCCCTAAAGTACTCAAACTTCATTCTAGATAATGGCTTGGTAAACACATCAGCTATGTGTTTGTCTGTCGTAACATACTGGAGATCCATTGCTCCTCTCTGCACCATATCCCTGATATAGTGATATTTGATCTCTATATGCTTCGACTTGTCATGGACCACCAGGTTCTTCGACAACTTCACACAGATCTGGTTGTTGCAATACATACAAGTGGCATCCAACTAGAGATCAAACAAATCAGATAGTGGCTTCCTTAGCCACATTTCCTCACAACTAGATGAACAAGCTACAACATACTATGATTCAACTATACTTAGTGCCAAGCAGGATTTCTTCCTACTAAACCAAGAGATCACACCTGATCCCATACTGAAGCAACACCCCGAAGTTCTCCTCTTATCAATGGCACTTCCTGCCCAATCTGAATCAACATAACCTTCCAGGTTAATCTTTTGATTCACCTTATACTTGATCACATAATCAACTGTACCCTTTACATACCTCAGAATATGATTTGCAGAAATCAAGTGAACATGTCTAGGATCTATCAGGAAATGAATCAATGTGTTCATAGCCAAGAAAATATCTGGTCTCATATTTGTTAGGTAAATCAAGGACCCAATAATCTAATGATACATCGTAACATCAACCGACTCTGATGAATCATCACTCAATAGCTTCAGGTTCAATGCCATAGGTGTGGTCATGGCCTTGCAGTCCATCATCTCGAACCTCTTCAGAATCTCTACTACATACTTCCCTTGTCCTAGTGAGATTCCATCCACATTATGCCACACCTCCATGCCTAGAAAGTAGTGCATCATACCCAATTCCCTCATCTCAAACTCAACAACAAGATTCCTCTTTGTATCAGCAATCAACCCATCTACACCTGTTTACACCTGTTACAAACAGGTCATCTACATACAGTAGGAGTATCACTGAGTTCCCTTGTTCAACCTTGTACTGAAGGTTGGAATATGTTTTAATCTTGGTAAATATCAAACTAGATAGGAAGCCATCAATTCTATCGTACCATGTATTGGGTGTCTGTTTCAAACTGTACAGGGCTTCTTCAATTTACACACATGAGTCTCCCTGTCATGTGTCTCAAAACCAAGTGGCTGCTCCACATACACTTCCTCTTCCACTACATCATTCAAGAAAGCAACATTGAAATCCATTTGGTGTATCTCCCATTTCATTGCTGCAACTAGAGAAAGTATCGATCTGATGGAAGTGTATCTGGCTACAGGTGCAAAAGTATCTTCATAATCTATCCTTTTTTTCTGGGAGAAGCCACAATCCACAAATATTGCTTTATATTTCTCTATGATACCATCTGTAGCATGCTTGATCTTGTAGATCCATTTGGAAGTCATGACAGACTTCCACTCTAGTCTTGGGACAACATCCCAGACATCATTCTTTGTGATTAACTGGTACTCCTCTGTCATATCATCCTTCCATGCTTTCTTCTATGTCACTTCTTCATAGTTGGAAGGTTCTTTATCGATGAAGTCACACAATAGGGATACATAGCCAGACCAGGACCTAGTTCTTTTCCTTTCTCTGTGTATTTCTTCTGGAGTCCCATATCTTTCTACACCTTGTATAGCCTCTCATACCCATGTAGGTTTCCTCTTGTGATGGTTCTTCTCTTGGGGTGGATCTACAAGTTCCTGGGTTTATTCTATTTCTTGATCTTCTTCTTGAGTTGCATTGTTCATATTTGTATCTTGTATTCTAGGTACTTCTGTTTCTTCAAGGTCTTTAGAGGGTCTTTTTCTGGATTTGTTGTAGGTTGAATATTCATCAAATGTTACATCCTTGGTCATGTTTATCTTCTTAAATCTTGGGAAGTATATTCTGTAAGCCTTCGAGCTTTCACTATATCCCACAAATATACCCTTCTTCCCTGAAGGATTTAACTTTGTCCTCTTTTTTTTTTGGAATGTGTATGTACACTAGAAAACCAAATATTCTAAGATGGCTAACTTCTAGTTTCCTACTGAATAATACTTCTTCCAGTGTCTTGTTCTTGAGTACATTATGAGAAGTATGGTTTTGTACATACACAGTTGTTCTAGCAGCTTCTGCCCATAGATTCATAGGAAGATCCTGATCATCAAGCATTGCCCTTGTAGCTTCCATAATCATTCTATTCTTCCTTTCTGCAATCCCATTCTGTTGTGGATTATATGGAGTGGTTTACTCCCTCTTAATCCCCGAATCTCTGCATAATTATTTGAATTCATTTGCTTTGAATTCTTCGCCATTATCTGATTGAAACGTCTTGATTTTATTTTCTATGTGATTCTAGATCAAGGCCTTGAACTCTTTGAACTTACTGAATACTTCATCCTTGTTTTTCATGAAGTATATCCATTTATTCCTAGAAAAATCATCAATAAAAGAAACATAGTATACATACCCTCTTAACGAGTTCGATGACATCAGACCGCATACATCGCAGTGAATGATTTCCAAGATCCCTTTTGCCTTACTTTTCCTACTTGGAAATGTATTTTTTGTGTTCTTTCCTTTTGCACATCCTTTGCAAACTCCTTCATGTTTTTCCTACATTTCTAGAAGTCCTTCAACAGCTTTTCTTGCGAGTGGTAGTTCCCTATAGTGCACATGTGCAAGACTCCTATGCCAAAGTTCATTTGGCTCTACTGTGTCATGGACCAAAGCTTGTTCTGGTTGGCCCTTCAGTTTGTATAGTCCTCCCTCTTTCTCCCCAATCACTACTGCATCATCTATAGTCTTTCCCTTTGGCCACATAAGGACTTGGCCATCTACAAATGCAACCCTTATGCCTATTGCATCCAATGCAGATATGGAGAGGATATTCTTCTTTAGTCCTAGTACAAACAAGAAATCCTTCATCTTCATAGACTTTCCAGAGTCTATCTTGTAGGAGGATTCACCACTATCTTTTATGGGATATTGGTAGTCATCCCCAAGTTTTACCTTCTGGGATGAATTATGCTCGGATAGTTTCACAAAATATTCCTTGAATCCCGTCATGTTCTTGCAAGCCTCACTATCAATAATCCAATCTTTGCTTCCATGTGTGACAGTTCCTATGAGAGCAGAGATTAGAACATATTCTTCATCACTTGAAGAGTCTTCACTTTCTTGTTTGACTCTCTTCTTGGGATGATCATCACCCTCTGCAGTGTGAGCATGATGTCTTCTTTTGTGGTTCTTCTTCTTTTGAGAACCATTCTTATTCATAGGACAATTTCTAGCAAAGTATCTTCTTTCATCACATGTATAGCATCTAAGTTTTGATAGATCCTTGCTTGATATTACAGAGTTATATTTATGGTGAGAATGCTTACCTTGGTGATGATGATTGTTAATTCTTATTTTCTTGGAGTGTATTGTGAGAGCTTGATCTTCATTTCCCATCTTTTATTCTCGAGCTACTATTTGAGCTTCTTCTTGTGAGCATTCTTCCCACAACCTACCAAACTTGATTAGCTTATTTCTAGCACAGATTCCTTGGATGAAATAATCCCATGACCTAGGGAGATGATTCAAGGTGGTCATCACAATTTCTACATTCTCTACTTCTTCATCCACTACTTCAAGTTGTTATTTGATTTGAGATACCATTTTTAAGTATGACTATATGGTCTCTTCATTCTGGATCTTCACATTCTTTAACTGGTTCCTCAAAGTCATCTTCAAATTAATGTTCTTCCCTTCAAATAGCTTGGTCAATGCATCAAACATTTATTTAGGTGTCTTTAGGGAGGACACCTCTGGTATGAGGTGATCCTTGATTGAATCAGAAATAATCCTCTAGCCATGTCCAATTTTATTTTGTGTAAGGACTTAGCCTCATCTCCCTATGGAACTGGAACCTCTCCACTGATGTAGGAGTCCAATTCATTTTCTTCAAGAAATAGGGAGATCCTAGACTTCCATGCTTGTAAGTTATCAGCTCCCTCAAGATTTTCATCAAGCTTGTTGTGATGAGACATATTAATTGAGAACCTCAAATGGAAATACAAAAGATTTAGATATTACTAGTTTGAGAAGCTGAAAAATGGATCTGGAGATGATCTTCTGCAGTGTTGGTTTTCTGGTTCTAGGGAAGATTAGGGTTTCACTTTCCCAAAGTTCTACCCAACCAAAAACCTTGATTTCTGGTCAAAAGCTGAAAGTGCTCAGAGTCAGATTCTGCTTCGATAGAAAGATGCGTCGTTCAATGGAGGTTCAGCCTAGTGTCCTTTTGTTGATGGATTGTGGAGAGAGACTCAAAAAGTAAGAATCCCTATCTTTCGTAGCTACATAATGTCTTCATCTCAAGTTAGCTCTGATACCATGTTAGATTTTTATCAATTAGACAGTATTATCTTAGGATCTTATCTGAGAGAATAACATGCACATCAATCAATCATAAGAGACAATGGACACAAATATTTAC
This sequence comes from Pseudotsuga menziesii, assembly GCA_001517045.1. Classification (NCBI taxonomy): domain Eukaryota; kingdom Viridiplantae; phylum Streptophyta; class Pinopsida; order Pinales; family Pinaceae; genus Pseudotsuga; species Pseudotsuga menziesii. The sequence continues at coordinate 73,420 of LPNX010197383.1, read as the reverse complement.
CCCAAGGAAACCATAAACGAGAAAACCCCGCAACTTCCTCATAAATAGAATAAGCACCAATGGCAGGAATAAAACCCAAAAACAGTAAGATGATATCCAACAGTTGTTCTCTCTCTTATCCCAACTTCTTCTCATTCACTCATGCGCTACAAGTGAATGTGAGTGACTATGTGATAAATAGAGAGGATCACTCTCTATTTATACTAATTCCTGACTTGACAATAACTTACCAGGGACGAATTCTATAGGAGAGTCTAATAACCCTAGTGCCCCGAAACTATTGGGACTTTGACCCCTGATCAACTAGGAGGGTTAACCTCTATGATTTTACATGACTTTTTTACATTACTGATTCTCTTGATAGGAACATTGGGTACTAACCAAATAAAATATATGAAATATACAAGTGAATACATTTCAAAGTTACAAATACATCAACATGGACAGCCAAATATGTTGACTACATTTTCAAACAAAAACTTTGTCGCAGTCACAGCGGTACAATATTTAATAGGTGCAGCTTCAGCCCATCTGGTTAAGTATTATGTCACAGTGATAATGTACTTTGAACCAATTCTCTTTCCTAGTGGGCTGATGGGTCCAACAAAATCAACTTCCCACTTGTCAAATGCTTGAAGGGTTATCTATGCCGCAAGTGAAATCTCATCACGGCACAACGGTTTTCCTGTTCTTTGGCAGATATCACAGGGTCTATAGAAGCTTTAAGTATCCATGTGTATGGGCGGCCACCATAATATTTCATGCAATATCTTACACACAGTTTCTTTTCCCATGTAGTGTCCACTTGTGACACCAGCATGGGCTTCACTCATAACCCAGGGTTGTTCATAGTAAAAAACACAGCGACGCAATACTTCATCTGCACCCAACAAATACAGATGTCCTATGATCAATGTATAATCAATAGCTCTGATAACCAAGTGTTTCTTCTGATTAGTTGACATTCCTTCAGATGCAGATTATGTGCTCAAGAAGTGAATGATTGCATTAAACTCATGGTTCTGATCATCCATCATGTGGATCACAAATAGTTGTGCATCAGGAAAATTATCTTCCAAGTTGGTTGACTCTTTGCCACTTTCTATCCTGGACAATTGGTTGGGCCCGACATTTAGTCAATCAAGTTTAACAACTACCTCAAAATCAAATTTCTAAAAGAGTAGAATCCATTTGTAGATCATCCCCCCCAACACTTGCTTGTTGAATAGGTATTTCAGCGCCGAATGGTAAGTGTACATCTGAAAATGCCCACCCTGCAAATAGTGTCTGAAATTTTGAAGTGCATAGACCATAGCAAGGCCTTCTCTTTCCATCATCGTGTAGTTCTTTTCTGATGTTGATAGTTTCCTTCTTGTAAAATCAATAGGGTGGTGAAGCACACCTTCTCCTGATTGTGTCAAGAATATGCCGAGCGCAATAGATGATGCATTGATATGAACATGGAATTACTTCTTCCAGTATGGAAATACAATTATTAGCACAGTGGCCTTTGCTTTCTTCAACTTATCCAAGCTTTCCTGGCAAGCAACTATCCATTGAAACTTTGTGTCTTTCTTCAACAATTTCTCGATAGGTACAGTGATCACCGCATAACCTCTGATGAACTTCCTAAAGTAGCATGTATGTATTAGAACTGATCTGAGTTGTGTGACTGATGTAGTCAGTGGTAAGTCAAGAATAATCGCAATATTTTTTGGGTCAACCAAAATACCTTCACGACACATCGCATGACCCAACAACACACCTGTTATCTCCTAAATAAAAAAAATTTCAATAAGTCCACTTAGACAATTTATTTTTTGATAGTGATGAAGATTTTAGGTCATATTATGAAAAATGTTTGGACGACTAACAAAGTTGGAATATCAGGTGTTCTTTTTTTCAAGAAATTCAAAATTTTTTAGATTTTGGTGGCTTGGGAAAACTTTCCAACAGTTCATTAGCCACCAAAAATCGTAACTTTCGGTAGCTAACAGTTTCGGTTCAGGACCACGTTTACCACCGAAAGCTTGTTGATCATGTTTTTAATAAATTTTTGAAAGGGAACTTTCAGTGGCTTAGGTGAACTCTCCAATAGTTCATTAGCCACTAAAAATCCCACCTTTCAGCGACTTAGCAATGGGTCCAAGAAGACATTAAACCACCAAAAGTCCATTAACTTCATTTTAAATAAATTCTGGAAAGGAGACTTTCAGTGGCTTAGGAGAATGGACCAACGATTCATTAGCCACCGGAAGGCCTAGCTTTCGGTAGCTTGTGAATTAAACCCCAGATTCTCTTAACCACCAAAAAGAAAAAAAGGGAAAATGATTATCTATCCATTAAAATCAAACTCGTCAGCATGAGGCATGTCATAATCGAGCACTTTAAACCACCGAAAAGACCGGGGGACTACAGTAAATCATAAATTGGTGGATAAAAGGTAATTATTTATCTAAAATGACTGATGGAAATGAAAACCCTAATATTCCCTCCATCTGTCCCATGACCACAATAAAACCTCTACGAAACATCAAGTCCTAGTTGGAAATTATTACTAGGAGGGCTATCTCGTGGTTATCACCAGAATCCATCGTCATCTTACTCAAGTACCAATCGAGTGGTTAACCCCTCAAAATAAGCACCATATATTCAGTACACTCCATAGTCTCTGCATGCATTCTTACTGCTCAAGGACATCCTTGAAACCAACACGCTAAATTCCTTCACAAAGTTTGAATTTTGGTTTTTTTGCAGGTACAAAGAAGAACAGCCCAGAGATGAAAAAGGGAGGATGACCTGCTCCTAGATAGGAACTAGGGGACATCAGCTACCTACAATCACATCTAGAAGTATGCCAATTATTCAAAGATGCAGGCTGTTACAGGTTTTGTGAGAAAATCCAGGGTTCACACCAACAAGTGGCAGAAGCATTGTCCCTTTCTTTGGATGGCTCTAAGGCATTGATAGGAAAGGATGAGTTCCTAGTGGATGAAACCCTAACTATAGAAGTGACAAAACTCCCAAGAACTAGAGAGAAATGGTTTAACACCACCATTACTAAAAATGTGGAGTTCATATCATATTTAAAACCTGAACACAGATATGTAGTATGGAAGAAAAGTGTTCCATCCACCTGGCTAGAGGAGAGGTGGTAGCAATTATTGAAAGCAATCTTGGTGTATATAACATGTGAAGGTAGGTATAACAGGGTGATTATATACCAATTCAAATTGTTGAACCATTTTACAGGAAGAAGCCCTTTAAACCTACCCTTCTACCTCCACAAGAGCTTAACCAAGATGGCCCATTAGGTCAAAGCCCGGCCCACTAAAATCGTAGGAAGGTTATCTCACCATGGCCAAGTACAACTCATAGTTCAAGAATTGCTGCAAAGGAGGGACATAGCATGGGCATATTTTTTATTCTAGAATGATTTTGAAATAGGCCTATAGCCAAAAGATAAAGGAAAGTCCCCTTCAAAGAAATCCACCACCCCCAGGAGTGGAAAAAGGAAGAGGAGGGCTATCTCACCAGTAATAGTGGATCATCCTTCTCCCACTTCTAAAAGAAACCAAGCTAAAAGAAACCTGGACTTCAGTGGAAAGGAGAAGGATGCCCCAGCACAAAGTGGAAATATATTGAACTTACCCTACTCAAAAGAAGAAGAAGAAGAAGAAAGGGAGCAATAAGTTGACCTATCAGAGCAGGTTGCAGCAGAAAATGAGGAGTTTCCTTCACCAACACCAAGGGAAGGTCAAGATGAGCCATTGGTAGAGACCTCTTGAAGAAAACCTAGGTCTCAGAGAGTCAACCAACTACTAGAGAAAATACATGAACTAGAGGTCTTGGATAGGGAGATAAAAAGAAATAATGCAATATTAACCAAGAGAAATAAGGAGTTACACAATTCTGTTCTAGAAATGAGAGGGATGTATGTCATGCAGAAAAGGAGAAATCTAATATTTATGCAGGACAACACCAGGATGTATATGATGATCAGACTATTGAATTTGCAGAGGAATAATTCCAACTCAAACCCTAGCTCTCAAGCTCACTGTGCACTAGAAACCCTAGCAGAGGTAGCAATGAGCCTCCAAGATCTAGAGGAAGCCCAGGATTCTGTTGCTTTTCCAAAACCTATGTAGCATTAAGAATTTCCAGAAGATCAAAAGCAAAACTGAAAGGGGATGATTGGGAGGATGATTACAATTTTTCAAAAACAGAGATTTTGGTGGCTTAGGTGGACGCAGTAGCGATTCATTAGCCACCGAAAGCAGAGCTTTTGGCATCTAATAGACCCAAGATTCTACTTCCTTGACAATCAAAATAAAAAAAGGTGTAGAAAGATATTTTAACACACAAATTCAGTTTTGGCAAATACAACTATCTCAGGGATGAAATATAAAGCTTAAATTTGCTGAAAAGCACCATTGGAGGAGGTCTGTTCCAGTTTTGAGGATACAATCAAGGAGAAAAGGGTCACAAACCCTAACTATTTTTTACCAACCATGGCTTATCTATCATATAACAGGTTACAAGCTCTACTTCAGTGCTCACTATAGTCATCAAGGAGTTCAATGAGTGAACAAGTGCTAGAGTTAGATAGACTAGTACTTAAATTAGGGTTTTTGACCTAATTTTGAAAAATACATTTATTTTATCTATTTTTAGTAAATCAAGTCCAACTTTTCAAGATCTGAATATTTTTGTAAAGGCTATAAAAGCTAAGATTGATTTTGAAGCAAGGGTTCAACTTTGGGGACCTTTAGACGATTATTATTATCAAGCTTCTCATGTTATTCATCATCTAATATAAGCTCTTTTGCTATTATATGTTCATCTTCCATGTCTTCTCTATCCTGTACTTGTGCTTCAATGTCTGATTCAGGTTTATTCATGTTATCTAATATCTGATAGTTGTCATCCTATCTGTATGTTGATGATTTGAATTGCAGGTACTCTCCTTGTTATGGTTAGCCATTTATATGTAATTGCTTTATATATGAATCTTCCAGCATAGTAAGTTCTCCATCTATTCACCTTATTATCAAAACCTCTAAACATTGGTAGTTAGAAGCCTTATATTTTGATTGAGTTGTATGTATGTCTTGAGCGTGTGAGGTCCTTTAGGACATCTGACTTGATCCATTTAGAAAAACCATAAAAACATTTAAGTTACCAGGCATCCTTGAGCTGCAACCTAGAGGAGTTTTTTGGAGTGATAACAACACCAAACAGTGCACAAAAAATACATTTGTTAGAATTGAGCGCAATCTAATACTAGCGAAAATGGTACAGCATCATGCGCAGACTCTCAATATGGTCTCTTACTAGACCAAACACAGTCCAATCATCAAAGTAGACCTCAATAAATTTATGGATAAAATGTTTAAAAGTAGAGACTACTATTCTAGAAAAAATAGAAGGTGCATTCTTGAGTCCAAAGGACATTACCGTATACTGATAGCATCCCCATTCGGTGACTATTATAGAGAAAAATTCCTATGGCTTGGGGTGTACCACAACAGACATAGAAACTGAAGAAATCAATCCCTTCCCCATATGCAAGATAAATACAACATATAACACTAAATGATCTCAAAACATACCTTATTACGGACGGTTGTAGTAGATCCCCATTGAGTTTTTTCCAATCCCGCTTGCGTTAGCAATTTACTCTCAACAATAGTAAACAAGGCAAGCATTCTATATAATATAGTGTTAGTCCTACTCTACCATATATAATAAGCTATACATAAGCAATTAAACACATACATGGATTCAATATTCATTTAAATGCACATCATTGGACAAAAAAAAATATTTCTTTTAATAAATCAGAGATTACATAAGTGACAACCTCTGTCGGCACGTCTGTGAACCGGAGAAACTGAGTCCTCCACCTGGGCCTCCACCACCTCAATCCTTCATCTATCGATAGCAAGATCACAAGCAAAATCAAGCTTGGAAATAANGGATGCAGACTCAAGTATAAGCAAGCTACGACAACAATGGACTATAGTTTTCTTGCTCTTCAATTCCTCTCCTTCAATGTATCCAAAGGGTTCCTTATATAGTGATTTAATGGGGTAATTGAAGGTAAAATCCAAGTGATCTCAAGGCATATGGAAGGCCAATAGATAAGTGATTCGAATCCACATCAAGGAAAACTCCAAAAATATTTGGCCTTTTGCACACATCCCGATGTACATGGGTTTACGGGTAATATCCGCGTATATATGCGAGAAAGGGTTTAAAAGTCACGTACAAAACATAATGAGTGTTTTTAGGGATGATATTGGAAACATCAAAGGTACAAAAATAGTCCATGGGGTCCGAAGAGTCTGCAGAGGGACAGGGAAGGCCATAAAAGTGTGATCAACCATGTGTGGTAAAGCCAGCTGTAACAGATGCCCCCTAATGTGTGAGGTCAGAGGGGTAACATGATGGCCGAAATACATTATAAATCCATACCAGAAATGGAGTGATGAAGAACCAAGTGGAAGAACCAACCATCCAATAGTATAATACAATCATCAAACTTTGCATATGACTGCACATACATATAGCAGTCCCAGATACATAAGAGTACAATGGCCATGATTAGGCACGATATACAAACTATTACATGTGTGGTCATCACCACATAAAATATATAAAAGATCAGAATATCCATGATGAAGATATACAAAGGACCAAGATCTCCATGAAAGCTAAATATATCTGACATGCACTGGAATCAAGTCACGAGAGCTGAAATCTCATGAACACTGGCACGATCAAGGAGGTAGCATATATGAAATGCCGCCAATTTGGAAAGTATTTTACACAAACCACTATGAGTACATGTCCTAATATGTGAATAAAGGTGTCGAGGTCGAACATAGTAGTCCATCATCTAATTACCATTCATTGATGTATACAGTTAACAGACGCGAGATCACCCACCGATAATGAAAACGGGAATCAAAGTACTAGAGTGAAATCTAACAAGTGTGAATAAATGTATTGAGGTCGAACAATTGGAAGTATCCATCGCTTGGGGGACATTGATGTATTCCCAAAAATGTCGATGGAGAGAGAATCTACCACTGATGACTATCCCCCATCAACCAACACGAGGTACTCAACAACGATGTATAATGTGGAAGGACTTGAACAAGATGTGCACGAACCAGTAATAGTACCAGGAATGGTCGACATGCAAAGTAAAGACAACTGAGGAATGGATGACTCAGGCTTAAACTTTCTTCGAACAAGAGCATAAAAGCGAATGGTGACTGAATGTAGGCAGCATAGACCTGATATACAAAACTGGGACATCTCTTCGACACATGAGGCATTGATAGAGGCTCCATAGGGACTAGAAGCCTAACCAGTCGGTGGAGATAAACTCAAAGATACAAGTACAACTCCTAAAGTCAAACTACTAACTTAACCAATGGATGTGATATACAGTGCTATGTTCGAATGTGACATGACTCGACTGTTGTCAAAGATAACATCTTTTCCTGTCTGGCTTTTTGGTTTTTTTATTTTTTTTGGAATTTTTCAGATATTTTTGAAAATCTTGAAAAAGAATAAAAGTACTTTATAGTTACAAATCTAGGAGGAGACGAGTGTCAAGGGGAAAACAAACTAGCTCCAAGCAGTGGAACATAACTATTCTCAATGCAAGGGAGCATGTGCAAGATAAGGACAATTGGGGGAAAGCCCCCTCTTGGTAAAAAATGGGGAATCAAGCTGCAAAAGATATATAAAAAGGCTTTTCTTGGCTAGACATGAGACAAGCTCGGGCTATATGGTTGATAATCAAATTCAGGGGAGCCGACATAAGGCTCAATAAGGAAAGCAAAACTCATGATAATGCAATTACAACTTGACATATACAAGGCAGTCCCAGGGAAAAGGCCAGCATAAAGGTCAAAAGGAGTATGAATCTCTTGCTCAGAGTCATGGCGGTACTATACAAAGGACTCCCACATGCTAAAGGAGAAATTTCAGCATGGGCACTAAACGCAATACAAGATCTAACTAGTGTACCCATGTATGGTAAAGATCTACCATTCACAAAATGCCACTCCTAAAAGCAGCAAGAAGGTTCCATGACAAGATGGAATGGGTTCGTACCTAACATTAAAATGAAACGGTCATAAGGTTATTCAAAATGAAAACGGATGTGAAACCTAACCTATATGCTAGTTTAGACATAATACCTACAGTAGGCATGAATAGATCAAAGCCATGGTCAAACTGCACTCAAAATGGACTCCTACAACATCAAATTAGTTCAAACGGTCCAAAATGGTCAAAAACTATAGAAAGTGGGTAAAAATTTCAAAATTTTCATATCATTTGAAATTTTTACCAAACATAGTGTCTTTGAGCTCAGAACTTCAGAAGCGAATTCTGGGAGCATTGTCCAATGGAATCTCTCCCCTTTTGATCTAGGTATATTCTCATTCCCTCCATCCATACTTGTGTATTTCATCCCACGCAGAAATCATGATTTTTTCCACGTATAGGGATCTCCATACGTGGAAAAAGAACCAAAAACCGTGTACATATGCAGATGTTTTGAGAGCAGTCGCATAGAGGGCTGCAAACAAGGTTTTCAAAAAAAAAAATTGGTTTTTTGTGCAGGATGGTGCTAGAGTGGAGGGAAAGAGAGCATGGTGATGTGGAGGAGGTTGTGCAAGGTGATATTATGGCCCAACAAGCATTATGTGCATGTGGTTTATACAATTTTTGGTGTCTTAGCAGCCTGAGGGCCAAAGCAAGACTACTCTAGGTACTGGTGGACTACTAGGATCCAGAATCCAAGACATTTCAGATAGATCAGATGTCGCTTAGCATTGAGGTTGAGGACATATAATTTATCACTAGTTTGTCTCAACGGGGAGAGATGGTGAACCTCCTATCTCATGGGCCAGGAGGTGGGTTAACTATCGATGATTACATAGCTATGTACTAATTTTCGGAGATGGAAAAGGTTGGGAGTCAAATCCTGACAAAATCTATCCAGATTCTGGGGTTGAAGGCCATACTTTTGGCACTAGGTAGGATTTTAGGGTTTGCCTCACTCCACCAAGCCTCGTGGCCAATGATGTTATATGAGGTAGAGTGTATGCGACCTACAGTGTATGACTAGAGTACGACGCTATTGAGCAACATGAAACAATAGCTCAGTGACTGCAAGATCGACAGGGTGCATAAATTTGGGTTTGGCAGTATACTGAGAATGTTTTTCTTTAAGCGGGTGCCAGGGATAAGCCCTAGGGTGGACATTGCTGCACATGGAGTTCAAGATCTATCCCAGTGACATTGGGAAAATGTCATGTGCAGATTGGGCAGAGGTAGGGTGGCTAACCCCTACCCAGCAGACTTCTTTCCATAGTGGTGGAGACAGATCGTTGCCATAGATGACTACCTCGATGCAGGGATAGACTTTCACAGAGATCTGAATATGCCACTACCACTAGGATAAACTTATGGAGACATAGGTAAAGAATCCCAAACCCACTTTTTAAATTTTGAATTATTTAATTTTTTGTGTTTTTTGATATATTGACTCAAAAGACATATTTTTAGTGTGACGACACATAGTGACAATCTGTCATGTATATGGAGATGTAGGACCATAACAGCCAGAAGTCTTCCCTCATCATCGAAGGAGGGGAATAGGAGATGATATCATGCGTGTGGATGCGGAGCGGGCGCTCCAAATCATCCACACAAACTTTGTTCACTTAACACACAAGGTACCCATGGCACAAGTCGAGGAATTGCTTGAGGCCATGCAGTGTCAGGTGCTTGATGTACCATGAGCATGGGTTCAACTCTTTTGATAGCTAGCTAGAGCCATAGTGCTATATCATGATCAGAACCCCCCTCCTCCTCAGGCTTAGAGACCTAAGTGTACTCATTTTTGTATGATTGTGTATTATATTTTGGTGGATCAAAAGCCCCAATTTTTTATATGACACTTTATGTATTATCAGGTCAATTTTTGGATATTAATGAAAAAAAAATTATGATGATCTATTTTATTTATATTTACATGTGTCTAAAATGTATGTTTGTGATATGCTTATGGTCTATGAAACAAATTCCAATCTAACACATAGTTAGCATATGAGTCAGCAACTTGATCAAAAATTCTTGGAACATGAATGTATGTTATATTCTCAAATTGTCATTCTAGCAATATCACACGTAAGAATATTCGTAATAATGTCAAATCCCTAATACAATACAAGCCATTAAACTGTGAAACCACTAACTACGAATCAAGATGTACCTCAAGAGAATGAACACCATGTGAAATGGCATCACGTAATAACTCAATGACGACACTATATTCAACAACATTGTTTGAAGAAGGCCATAAACATACGCCTCCTCAAGACAATACTTGACTCGTAGGAGTATAAATCACCCAAGCAGCCAAAGCTGAGTTTTGAGTGTGGTGACTAACACCATCAGCAAATCCTATGCAAATGAAAGACTCCATCAACATCTGCCATAAGAAACAAAAGCTAATCAACAAACCTGATCACCATAAGAAAACCTAACTATGCAATGTAAAACTGTACAATAATATACAACAATCAACCCTAGATGAAAATCATGCATAGTATTTTTTGAGATAGAGCCCATTTCTAGGATCCTCCAAGGCTGTTCCTTCATAATCAACTAGCTCATAAGTGCCTTTCTCTAAGACTTGTTTAACCACATAAGGACCATGCCACATGGGATTATATTTCCTTTCCCCCAAGGGTTCCTTAGCTTGATCCTACAAAAGGACCAAGTCACCTTCATTAAACCTCCTTGTATGAATAGAATTATCATACTGAACCTTGACACGATGCTTGTTAACCTCTAAAGCCACTAAGGCATCTTTGCGCTGCTCATCAAGATACTCTAAGTGGACCAAACGCTCTTCCAATGCGGAAGTATCAAGTAAAAGATCTACTGCTAGCTTCAGAGAAGGGATTTTGATTTCAACCGGTTAAACTAACTCCACCCCATGTACAAGCTGATATGGAGAGAAACCAGTGGCAGTATTAACCACGGTTCTATAGGTCCACAAAGTAGGATACAACACAGTATGCCAATTGGTCTTGCTTCGTGTGATGGTTCGTTGGAGAATAGACTTAAGTGATTTGTTCACTAATTGAACTTGTCCATTCATCTGAGGGTAATAATAAGATAAATGCTATTTCTTATACCCTAACTTGGAATCCAAATCTTTCATCATTTTATTCTGAAAGTGAATACCATGGTCAGTGACAAGCTCTTTCGAAATGCCAAACTAGGTGATAATCTAGTTGAAAATGAAATGCATGGTTGTCTCACCGTCGGATTTAATTGTGGACATAGCCTCTTCCCATTTCATGAAGTAATCGATAGCCACAATAATGTGATGATGCCATTAGCCGAAGCTGGGTTGCAATCCATAAATTCAACCCCCCACTTAGTGAAGGGACTGGTGGTGACAATAGGATGTAACAGGGCTGGATGTGTTGTAATCTCACAGATCAAATAAGGTTACCAATAATACACACTAAAACATATATAAATATAAAACAGAGACAAGAGATAAGAACGGATAGGTGAATAAACAGATTATATTATACAAATGAGTCCATACAACACAAAGAATTGAACTGAGTTCTCATCTGGCTCAACAGCCTAATATATATGATTACATAATGGTTACAAAATAAATACCTGTTGGTTCGATGAACTGACACGACCTTTAGGTGGTCGACTTAATCTCTAACTTTAGTGGGCCGACCAATTTAGTCGGTTGATCAACTAAGTTGGCTGATCGACTAAGTCGGCTAACGTTCAAGTCGACTTATCAACTTGTTCCTTCTACATCTCCCCCATGAACAAAACGTTTCTTTGTCTCGAAGAAACAGGGAGGTACAAAATTCTTGCTGGCCTGTACTAATTATTGCGGTGGGTTGTGAAGTATGATGGTCAATATTTTCTGTATGCAGACTTCTACAATGGCTGGGGCTGTGACGACGAGGTGATGTTGGAAATCTGTCCAACTCTACAAAAAAATTTGGATGTCGATGGTGAGTGTGGTCAAAGCTGATAAGATCGACATCTTTTCTGAGATGGATACTTCAGATATCCTCTCCATGTCGGGACCCATGAACTGGTCCTTCTCCTCTGCAGTTTCAATAAGCCGTTTCATTTGTGGGCAGATGATGTCGAATTTCTCTAAGTTAGGGAGAGCTTGTTACACCCACTGATGTGCTTCCCTTTCCAGTTTTTGTAGTTTGGTGGTTTCAAGCACTATTTGTTCTTCTATTGTCATTATGAGTGCTTCCTCAGTGGTCTTTTTTCTCTCCAGTTCCTGAATCCCTTGCTGAGTCTGTCGTGTCTTCTGATAAACTTGCCCATAGTGAGTAGGCCAGTCTCTTAGTACATCTTCGGTTACGACAGAATTCTCCATATGATCCTGCAATACTTTATATGCTTCAGAAAATGCAGTGTGTTGTGCCATGAGGAGTTGGGCAGTTTCCTCTTTTTGTTCCTCCTTGGTTTCCTGAATGTGCACCTGGAGGGTTGACACCATGCTGTCAAATAGTTGATATGCTCTTTCAAGCAATCTATCTATGTCTATTTCTATGGGGCCCGGCATGACGGACTGGGCCAAATTCCTGCATTTGTCAAGAAACTCGACCTGTTCTGCGTTTTTGGCCTGGAGTTCTTTATTTCTTTTCTCACTCCTCGTCTTTGCTTCACCTTCTAGGGTTTTGAGGAGTTGTCCCATCTTTGTGTCAGTCAAGGAGCTTGCATCCATCAAGCTAATTTGTAGTTTGGAAGGCTTTCAATGATGCTCCTTCTTCTTCTTGTGCTTTTCTTTGTCTGCCTCATGTGTACCTGCAACAGTTTTATTATCCACAGGTAAACGGCTTGGTTGAATCTACTAACAAAAATCTGATTAGGATTTTAAAGAAGACTGTGATAGAAAACCAGAGGAGTTGGCACTCAGCTTTACCAAACGCCCTTTCGGAAGATAGAGTCACCCCCAAGTCCTCGATAGGAGTGTCTTTGTAGACCCTTGTGTATGGTAAAGAGGCCATTTTTCCGCCCAATATCATGCTACCCTCTTCCATAATAGCTCAAGAATCTATAGGATCAGATAATGAAGTCTTGCAAATGAGGATATATAATCTCCTGAAGGTAAAGGAGTCTCTATCTAAAGCTAGGGAGTGCTTTAAGCAACAACAGGAGGTAATAAAAAGATGGTTTGATAAACAAAAGGTAGGAACAAAAGAATTTGAAGTGGGACCACCCCCATTATGAAAAAGGAAAACACACAAAATTCCAGCAGTTGTGGGTAGGTCCTTTCCAGATTGTGGCGAAGCTTGGCCCTTCAACTTATAGGTTGCAAGATTTACAAGGGTGGAAAGAGAACTTACCAGTAAATGGCTTAGTTCTCAAACCTTATTTTTCCTGAGTTTGGTTTGTGTTCTTCTATCTTGTATATAAATAATCTGTCCTGGCCGTTGTTTTTGAGTCATGATGTTCATTTTTGTTTAGTTTAAATTTCTACCGATTTCAATAAAGGAGGCAAACCCATGGTTGCATGGGGAACATCAAAATTTTGGAATGATTAGAGTTCTTGGGTATAAGACTGTGTATTGCTGTTTATCTAAAAGAACTTCTTCCATTTTGGTAGTTTTCTAGAATAGCTATGTACGCATTGAAGTCCTGCTCAATCCTTGTGAAATAAACTAGAATCAAAGGGTCTAGAATACTATTTTGAGGCTCCATCCATGTCACATTTAAAATGTCCTAGGGAGTTTCAGCAAAGGGCCCATGGAAAGAAGCAAGGTAAACAGTATATTAGATATAAATGATCCCATGCCAAGAAATGAATTCCAAAAGGTAGATAAGAGTCAAAAACTCCTATGAAAGCATTATATAACCATATAAGTACTAAATCACCGAAAGTTCCTCTCCGTCCGTGAGATGAAACATGAATACACCTCTCACACAAAAGGACACTTGGGATAGAGGATCCTGAATTAAAATTCAAAAAGAAAGGCATGCAAGAGGACTCATATAAAAAGGACAAAAGTCCAAAAGCACGAAAAGTGCTAGAATGGCATGGGAATGAGGAACAAATGAATATTTCTATGTACCATATGCTACAATCCTGTGGTGTCCAAGCTGGAAGCTACCTGAAGATAGAGGTAACAATGAAATTTCATCTTTCGGCCTCAAAAGAGTTATCTTGACTTGGAAATCATGGTTTCCACTCCCCCAAATCGGACTATCATCAATGATTAAAGGTACATATCTTTGCTATTTGAGAAATATAGATAGCCGAAAGAATTCAATAGGTACATTTATTGTTAAACAATCAGTCACTCGAGGAATAATTGTCCAAAGATCTAGGTTCACCAGGTAATCGCCAATTGTTGCAGCTGCAACTATTTTCCCCAAAAATTTCAATTTTGGCCCCCCTCATGATTTTAATGTTGCTTTGAATCGTTTGGACCCATGAACTTTTTGGTCATGCTTTAGTTTTGGATTATTTTGAAGATTAACTCTCTTCCTATTTTCAGAAATTGCTTATGTTTAAAATTGTTGTGGGTCATGGATTTTAGAGTTTGTTTTTGCTAGTTGAAGATGAATCGGATCAATTGTCTTTGTAAAGCCGTTGTTTCGGAGGTGAAACAGGTTTTGATCGTTGCTAAATTTTAAGGTTGTTTTGAACACTTAGTATTTTTATTGATCTGGCATCAGAGTATCTTTTGATCGGAGGTTGTTTTCTATTTGTCTTCCGACGTTGTGGCTCCCAAAGCAGCTAAGCACCCGTAATGTAAGTTCTCCACCCACCGATGTGTGTTGGTTTTTAGTCACATGTCTGTAGCCTTTCTTCTTCCGCCCTTGCGGCTATGCAAAGCACTTGTCTTCTGACGTCGATGTCTTTCCGATTGCCGATTGGAAGCTTTCCCGCCCACATTTTAGGTCATAGCTCTTCCGACTCTGGTAGGCTTAATGGTTTTGCGGTACCCGTCGCCTGTTAAGATCCACTTATGCGGCTGTAGATGAGACTACCCGGCCGATGTTTAGTGTTTAAGCCGTCGATGAGTTTTCTCTTTCCATCATAGTTGTGCCGCCATTTGTTAAGGTTCTCATAACAGTAATGCAATACATGGCCTCTCTTGATGATTAACCATTTTGGTTGGTGTAATTTGATGTTATTGAAAATGCAATCCCAATGAATGACACATGTTTTTTAATTGCAGGTGGACTCAAGAGACTGATTCAGACCACCGTGGTAGAAGGGAGCTGGGCAGTTTTGGAAAAGGTTGAACTGAAACCAGTAGGATCCCAAGGAGATCCAGTGAAAGAGAAGGCAAAACCAATAGCGACAAAGGCCCAGACCTGGAAATATTTGTCAGTTACTTAGCAGATCATGAGTGTGCACAGAAAAGACAAAATGGGGATATTAAATGTCTTTGGGGACGGAAAGGTCACACGTTCAGGGGAAACCCAAGCGATTAGCTAATTTGTTTTAAATATAGGAAAGTTAGAACTTACAGGGGCTTTTTCCCGTGGACAAACTTGTGAACTATTGTTTGTAAGAGGAACTATTTCATTTTACAATGAGAAATTGCAAATTTTGCCTGTTGGAGAAGGTGTTATGTGGAATGTTTCAATGTGATAAAATGAACAATGTTGAATGGGAACTATTTCATTTTTTACTATGTTTCATTAACTGTGAGAGCATTCTAACCTTATGAACCTATGTTCTTTTCCTTAATGTTCTCTAGTATATTCTGTGATGTTTTCCACTATGAGTAATGGGATTTTTTAACTGTTGATGAGCTATCTTATCATGTATACTTTTATTCATGTTTATATGTTTTTGTTATAATAACAACTATTTGTGATTTGCCATAACACGTGAACAGTATTGCATTACTCACGAATTAATATCTAGCTCTCTGGAGATAGCCTAGTTAGTAATCCTTTTCTTGCTTTATGTGTGATTTAGGTGCTTGTGAGTTTTAAGACGAAAGGTAAGAACCTGCGCATCACTTTGTGAATACTCCTGGCATTCTTTATCAAATCTGGATGTTAAATAGGCACTTGCATATCATACTTTAAGTCTAAAATAACAAAAATATACACGGTGGATCGGGCCGCAACCGGTAAAACCTTTATTTTTGTTACTTGACCTACGGTAGCCGGACTGCAAACCGGACGGATTCCGTACACCAAAAAATCATAGGCTAATTGGGAACGTTGACTGGGGAGAATCCCTTGCTGTTGCTGCCTACGATTTTCTAGGCCTCAACAGGATGGATAGTGGGTTATTCAGCCATTGCCCCGTATTGGTAATACAAGTATGTAGTCGCCCAAGGAGAATCAGATCCTTTTCAATCTGTCACCCAAAGCAATCATTTTCTCTCTTGGGATCGCTTCCGATGGGTCACTCTTTTGGCACCAACAGTGTTTTCACCCGAGGACCATTTATTGCGTGATGGCATTTGTTTTTTAACCTTTTAAATCCCATGGGGGAGGTACGTTATGGTCATCATTAGTCGTTCGGGTTTTTCTTTTAGCATGTGGAGTTGTCAACTATCGAGTGGATCTAGTCATGCCATTTGTCACCTAGCCCTCGCCATGGGAATTTCCTTGTTAGTAGTTTGCAGTGGGAGGACTGTGGAAAGACGAGGTTTTCATCGTCTGCACCACTCCTTCATTTCACCAGTGCGAGGGTGGAAGGATTACAGTTATTGGCCGGGTTAGAAAAGGGGTTTTAATGGATTGTATTTTTCAATTTCAAGTTGCGGGAGGATGTTTTGTTCTGAGTGAGAGCCCTGGTTATCCGTTTAGGTTTTCTTCCCGTTATTCATGGATTTCATTTTTACCCGGCCTATTGTGTTGGGGTTACTCTTCCTAGGGATATGTGTTGCTATGCGAAAATATTTAATTCCTCTGGACTGGATTTTATCCACTTGCTAACTCTGTAAGGAACTTTCTTGGAGAAGTTTTAAACCTATTGCTTAAATTCTTGCTACATTATTTCCCTGTTTAGGGTGGGAACAAAGAACTTGCTGAGATGTATCATGATGATGTGGTAAATACTTATCATTGGAAGACTTATCAGTTGTAGTTATATGCATTTGAAATGAATCTAACAAATTTTTTTATGGTTTAACAGCCTCATCATCTATATAACACTATGCCTCAGAAAAGAAAGAAGAAGGTTCAAGCCATGGAGGATGATCCAAAAGTGGAAGTTATAATGCAAGTAGAGATAATATACAAGGATTTACTCAGGGTTAGAGGATTTTCTAGTAGACCCCATCTGAACTCAGGGTTACATAACTCTGAAAGGTCAGTTATTATGAAGGCTTCCACGCGTCTAGAACTTTTTCCATGTTCAGAAGTAATCGGCTGGACTCTCCCAAAGGTAGACATAATGAAGATGATTCTGTCAAATGTTGTTGGACAAGGTTTTGTTGCTTATAGCCCGAATTATGTAGCTCAAGCCTGCAAGCTACCCACTGCTTAGATTTATATAACATAAAAGAGGTTAAAGGAGATAAACTTAGATATTTCTGACTACGTCCAAAAAATGATGGTACCTAGGAAGTAGTTTTGTATGAGGCCTACCGCGAAATATGAAACTGAAAACTTGTGAACTCCATATAATATTTCAGCCTTGATGTTGAACAAGATTTTCGGTCGAGAAAATGGAAAATTTTACAAACTAAGATGGGTGCCAGTAATTTATTTTGTAGCCACTAAAGGTACCATTTTCAATTGGGATGATATAATATCCAACAGCTTGTCTTCATGTATAAGCGTAGTGCTTGGAGGTGTCTTACAAAAGAAGTCAAAGTTCTATATGAGCTCTTTTTTGATTGATTGCATTTTGTGCATTCAGCGGTTCCCAACACTAAATTACCAGTGGAATAAGACCAAAATACTTGTTTATTCTGCATAAGAGTTGTTCTGGGCACATAAATACTTCAGCAATTACAAGAGCATCTGTGAAGATTTCATAATGCCACTATACAAGTTAATCTTCCTTACATAATGAAATTGCATGTATGAGGAGACATTGAAGATTGTAGAAGGTAATGGGCATTATTACCTTTTAAACGAAGGCCTATACCTAAGGATGTTTGGTGGAACTAGGGCTCCTTCTTTGTTGAAAAAATATGCCATAGACTATGTTGTTCACAAAGAAGTGGTGAGGCAGCTTTACATCGACGAAATTGAGAATTTCTTATTTGATTAGAAGAAGGTTGTGTATCCACCACTCTCGTTCTATATAGGTAGTTACAATTTCTCTAAGGTAAAAAGTGCTCTGGAATTTGTGAAGGAGTTAGAATATTTTCGCTTTGGAGAGATAAGTTTCCATAGAAATGATTCAGACAACAAGGTTGCTAACTATTATGTGGCAGCAGGGCTTCATTTTGAGTACATTGACTACTGGGATAAAAATGAAGAAATATTCTGCAACGCTTGCAATATGAAATCTTTAAGAAGAAGATTCAAGAAAAAGATAAAAACTATGGGTGGAAAGGGACACATTAGTAAAGATGCTGAGTAGCGAGAGGTTTGTTTCTAAGTCCTTTGTCGATGGTTGGGATGCGTAAGATGATGTGCCAGCAATATCTTTTTCCGAAGAGTCTCTCGATGTCGTTGTAGATGGATAGTGGGTTATTCTACCAATAAAATCCTCGAGCCATTGCCCCATCTCGGTAATACAAGTATGCAGTCACCTGAGGAGCATCGGATCCTTTCTGATCTGTCACTTGAAGCAATTGTTTCCTCTCTTGGGATCGCTTTTGATGCATCGATCTTTTGGCACCAACGATGTTTTCACCCAAGGACCATTTATTGCACGATGGCGTTGGTTTTTTAACCTTTTAAATCCCATGGGGGAGGTGCGTTATGGTCATTATTGGTTGTTTTGGATTTTGTTTTACTATGCGAAGCTTTCAATTGTCGAGTGGATCTAGTTAGCCGCACTGAGACCGCACCTACTTCGGCTTATCTTCAACCACCAAGTAGGATTTCTACCTAATGCATGATTTTTTTTTTTGATGTTTGAATTGAGGTTGTCATAGTTTGGAAAGGGTGGTTTTTTGCTCAACTCTTGGGGAGTATTTAGATCTCAAGGTCGAGAGTTTCATTTTTATTCTGGTTTCAGTGTGTGCTTTCTCCTCGAGCATTGGAACCTTACACATTTGCTTCTGGTTATCCAAGGGCATCGATATTTTCTACCTACCCTAGGCCATTTGTCACCTAGCTCTCACCATGGGAGTTTCCCCATAGATAGTTTACAGTGGGAGGAATGTGGGAAGATGAGTGTTTTACTATCTGCACCACTCCTTCATTTCACCAGCACGGGGGTGGAAGGATTACGGTTAATGGCCGTGTTATAAAAGGGGTTTTAATGGATCATCGTTTTCGATATTTTCAAGCTGTTCGAGGATGTTTTGTTCTGAGTGAGAGCCCTATTTATCCATTTAGTTTTTCTTCCCAGTATTTGTGACTTTCCTTTTTACCCAGCCGATTGTGTTTTGGTTACTCTGCCCAGAGATATGTGTTTCTATGCAGAAATATTTAATGCCTTTGTACTTGATTTTATCCACTTGCTAACCATATAAGGAACTTTCTTGGAGAATTTTTAAACCTATTGCCTAAATTCTTGCTGCATTATTGCCCTGTTTAGGGTGGGAACAAAGAACTTGCTGAGATGTATCATGATGATGTGGTAAATATTTCTGATTAAAATATGGTTTCTTTTTTTCTGGTTATATGCAGTGGTAGACTTATCAGTTGTAGTTATATGCATTTGAAATGAATCTAACACATTGTTTTATGGTTTAATAGACTCATCATCTATATAACACTATGCCTCGGAAAGAAAAGAATAAGGTTCAGGCCATGGAGGACGATCCAAAAGTGGAAGTTAAAATGCGAGTAGAGATCATATATGATGATACCAAATATTTTACTGGCGTCGAGCCCGAGTTCAAATGGGGTCAGATCTACCAGATGATTAAAGACTGAAACATCCTAGATGCAGGGTTAGAGGATTTTCCAGTAGACAAAAACATAGAAAGGTCAGCTATTATGAAGGTTTCCACACGTCCATAACTTTTTCCATTTTCAGAAGTAATCGGCTAGATTCTCCCAAAGGTAGACATAACCAAGATGATTCTGTCAAATGTTACTGGAAAAGGTTTTGCTGCTTACATCCCGACTTATGTAGCTCAAGCATGCAATTTTCTCACTACTCAGATTTATCTAACAGAAAAGTGGTTAAAGGAGATAAACTTAGATATTTTTTACTGCATCTGAAAAATGATGGTACCCAAGAAACAATTTTGTATGAGGCCTACAGTGGAATATGAAACTGCAAACTTTCGCACTCCATATAGGCTTTTAGCCTTGATGTTGAACAAGATTTTCGGTTGAGCAAATGGAAAATTTTACAAAATAAGGTGGGTTCTAGTAATTTATTTTGTAGCCATTCAAGGTACCATTTTCAACTGGGTTGATATAATATCCAATAGCTTGTCTTCATGTATAAGCACAGTGGTTGGAGATGTCTCGCAAAAGACGTCATATTTCTATATGAGCTCTTTTCTGATTGATCGCATTTTTTGCATTCAGTAGTTCCTAGCACTGAATTTCCAGTGGGATAAGATGAAAAGCCCTATTTATTTTGCATACCATTTGTTTTGGGCACATAAATACTTCAGCCATTACAAGAGCATATGTGAAGAAATCCGGAAGAGGTTATCATATGTGGTCGATCTTGTAAAGAACCAGCTAGCATGGATAGGATCCCACCCGACCTTTCCATCAAATATGACTTGGAAAATTGCAGGGATTCTAAAGATGGAAGTGGCCATATTGAATTTTGGGTGCAAATCAACAATCATATTTAACACGCCTATTGATAGAACTATTAAAAATTGCACTGAATTATACAAAGACATGTGTTCTGTTCACAATCAATGCGTCATTTTAGTAGACACCTAGGATCAAGATTTACCAATCAGGCAGGAACATTTAAAGAACTTACAAGAAAGGCTACGAAAAGGAGAAGAGAGAATATCTAAAATTGAGGTTGTTAGTGAGGAATCTATTGGAATCTGGATTATCCAAGTTTCAGTCCATAAGCACTTGTTGAAGGGATTACTGAGACATAATGCACCCAAAGTGAAAGACATCGAGTCTTAGTTGTGAAAGCATGAGGTGGAAGTGCATGTACTGGAGCCAGCCGAATATAAACTCATCAATGAAGAAGCTCAAGCATAGAGTGTTTTCATTAAGACACCAACTGGGCACACTTAAATATGTCTTATTCAAATATTGAGAATTATGTAACATTTTGTATTTATTCCTTTTTCTAGTAAACACAGTAAAAGACGAAATTGTGTAAATGAAGAGTTGAGGAATCCCAAGAGGTTGAGGAAACTTAAGAGTCATTTTGTAATTTGTATAAGTAGGAGCAAAGTAGATGAAAGAGGGAATTTCCCCTAGCATAGTTACTAAGGCTTGTTGTAAGAAGAACTTTTTCCTTTTATAATAAAGAAGATGGAATTTTGCTAGAGAGAATATTTCATAAGTCTCAAAGCATGTTGTGTAAAGCTGAATGAAGAACTATTTCTTTTTTTAGCACGATATACAATATGTGAGATCATTCCTAACCCTCTGAACTATTTCTATGTTATGACTAATTTTATGTTATGTGATGAATATTATGCAATAATGAATGATGAATGTTTTAACATCACTGAGGTATCTTTGTGTTAACTTTCTGTTGTATGTATGTATCCTGGATTTATCAATTATCTGTAGAGTTCTTTATGCAAACAATACAATACATCATTCAACTTATTTAAACTCAATCTTGCTCCCTAGGGATAGGCTAGAATAGATTTAGATTAGATGTTATGTTTCTATTACGTGCATTTAACCTAGGCACCTGCATTTCATACATAAAAGATAAAATATATAAATGGTGGATTGGGCCGCTTTAAGGATACATTTTAACTCTATGGTAGTCGGACTGCAAACTGGATGGATTTCCAATACCAAACGATAAACGATTTATTTGGGAATGGTTATTGGGGAGAATCCTTACTGTCAGTACCTAGTATTTTTCCAGGAATCAACAGTTTTTGGCGCTAGAAGGAGGGCCTCCAATGCATGGTTGGCCGAGGAAATCCATTTTCTCAAGAACTTTCCACTGGTGACAGTTCTGAAACCAATTTTCCCAAGGACTCCAGTCCTAAAAGAAAAGCTAATCTTAAGTTAGAAGTTCCAGAGTACCTTTATCCTGTCTCTCTTGAAGTAGTTAACGATTTAAGAAGGATCACAAGGTCATATGCAATGAATTTTGGAGGATTGCTGAATATCCCTGACTTACATAGAAGACAAACTCGCAAAAGATAGCACCCTTACATAGAAGATTCAGCGTTAGTGGGAGATTTTGAAACATTGGTAGATTTAACCTTGGAAGAAATTGTTCAACCTCTTGACCAGTTGGGACCTTATTCTCATTCGTGTTCACCTTTTCAAACCCCTATTCAGTATCCACCCTGAATCATGGCTGGAAATGTGAGTACAAATCAACCTATGAATCCAAATGCTAATCAGCCACCTCCTCCACCAGCTTGAACGGCCATAACCCCTCTTAAACTGGCTACTACATTGCACAATTTACCTGCCCATCCTAATAATCCATTACCTAAGATTGATCTGATAGAATACATTGACGTGGATGATCATTTAAAATGTTTTTTTAGCCCTTGAATTCTTATCACCAGCAGAACATGAATATGTAGTATGCAAACTTTTTTCGCATACCCTTAAAGGAAAAGCAACATCATGGTATTTTGGCCTAGAGGTGAATTCAATCACAAACTGGAATAATTTTGAAGGGCTATTTAAGAGAAATTTTGGACACCGAAGAACCACAGCTACTCTGATGAAAGAATTGCTTGCTCTAA
The DNA here is from genome assembly GCA_001517045.1 of Pseudotsuga menziesii. Taxonomy (NCBI): domain Eukaryota; kingdom Viridiplantae; phylum Streptophyta; class Pinopsida; order Pinales; family Pinaceae; genus Pseudotsuga; species Pseudotsuga menziesii. Next base: position 50,384 of record LPNX010197383.1, on the reverse strand, counting down.
ATATGGAGAAAAAAAGAGAAAGTTCTTGATTTTAATCATAGCTCCACTCACCATTTGAATCATTTCAGTGCTTCCATAATGCCTGTTGAAGAGACATTAATAGAATATTATTCTTCAGCACTTTCACCAATGATAGCAATGTTTGTAAAGTGGTCGGTAAAACCTTCATTGTTAGAAACCTATGAAGAATCTAAGAAGGTAGAAGAGGAACTCAAAAGTATAAATAAACAAACTGTAGATTCAGATACAAAAACTTTTAATAAGAAGCCTTTGTTGCTGACTAAACCTAAAGAGGAACATTCAAACGAATTGGAAAATGTGTTTAAAATGGTACAAAAGATCTTAAAAATATTGTTGACTTAGAAAAATATAAAGAAGCAAGTTCTTCTAGAAATCCATTTAGACCATTTTTCAAGAAGAAAGAGGAAAATAGTCCACCCCAACCACCCAGCGACAACTCTCATGTGTTGAATCTCACTGAAGTTGGTATGGATAATTTTTGTACTTTTCACCAACAACCCCACTCTGAGAAAAGCTGCCCTCAGTGGATTAATTTAATGAACCTATTCACGAATAAGCTATTAGATGTTCAACTAACAAAACCTGAATTTAATGAAGAAAAGGAAATTGGAACATAAACAACTTTGGAAGAAACTATCATGGTTTTGTGTGACTGTATGACCACGCTAGGGTTAGAAGAAGAATAAACCACTGAAGAAATACAAATTTCGGTAGTAAAAATCACAACAAGAAGTCAGGGACCAATAATAGTTGAAATTTTACTACCCAAGATTAAGAAGTTCCAAGAAAGTATGAAAAATCTTGCTAATAAGACTCAAAACCCACCTATACCTAAAAAGGTCATAGCAAAGCAAAAAGCTCCAATAGTAAGTAAATCAGAAAAGGTTGTGGAGAATAAGTCAGACAATAACAAGAAAAGTCCAGTGGAACCATAAATGGGATATGATATAATAGAAGATATTAAGAAAACCAAGGCAAATGTTTCATTATTTGAGATGTGTAATTTATTGCAACAAAACAAGAAACTTTTGGAATGCTTGGACCCTCAACCTAGTAAAACTCTAGAAAATGTCCCATTAGATAAAGAGATAAATGAATCTAGTATTGGAGGAAATTCTAAGTCTCGAACTAAGCCATTCCTGCTGACCTTTCAAATTTTCAATCTAAATGTACACAATTTTCTGGTAGATTCTGGAGCATCTTCGAATGTCATTCCTTTGTCAGTTTGTAAAAATATAAATGGGAAACCTACTCCCTCTTCTATTCAAATCATTCAATTGGATAGGACGGCAATCAAGGTGGCTAGTGAGATGAAGAAACTACTAATTCGACTAGCATTTGACGAAATGATTTGTTAGTACATAGATATTATGGTAGTAGACATCCTAGAATCCTATGGTTTGATATTGAGTAGGGATTGGTTTGAGAAGCTTAATGGATATTTTGCAACATATTGGTGACACTTGTAGTTAACTTACAAAGGTTGTCAAAATCATATTAAAGTACTAAGAGAACCACATATGAAATATAATGTGACACAACTTGAAGGGAAAAATGAACCTATAAATTTCTCGCATTCAATTTTGGGAAATTGGTTTTTAGAACTTGAACTAGGAAATTATCAGACGAAAGAGGCCAATAGTAAGTCAAATGAACAGTCTGATCTTCTTCAGTTTTCACACACTGACAATATTGATTGTAATATAGTTAATTTAGTTCCTATTTCAGAAAATAGAACTAGTGCTTTAGAAGTAGAAAATCAGTTTTGGTTATTATATTTTGATGGTTTGAAAACTCAAAAAGGATCGTGGGCCGGTTGTGTCCTAATTGATCCCAAAAAAAATAAACATTTTTTATCTTGTAGATTAGAATTTGAATGCACAAATAATACAGCTGAATATGAAGCACTGATTCAAGGATTAGAAAAGGAAATTGAGTTTAAAATTAGGAATTTCAAAATCTTTGGAGACTCTGAAATAATTGTAAAGCAGGTCCACAATATAACCGATTGTTTATCTCCTCATTTAAAAAGGTAAATGAAGTTTGGGGACTCATAACAAATTTTGATGCTTTTGATATTAATTCTATTCCTAGACTAAAAATGCAGCAGCTGATTTATTAGCTACCTATGCAGCAAGATTGGTGACTATGAATAACAAATGTTCCATTGAATTGATTTTTAGGTCACCCGTACCTGATAATGTCACCAATTTGAGAGTATTTGATGATGACCAACAATTCTTAACCAATGAGGAAACTTTTAAAGATGTAGTTATTGATGATGAGGAACACCAAGCAAATATTCAGAATGGTAATTTAATTTCAAAATGGATAAGGACATTAGAGGGAATGTTTGATCTAAATAAAAAATTCCAAAGTCCAGTGAATGTTAAAACACACAGCTCATCAATGCAGTATGAGCTCATCAATCTGGGAACAGAAGCTGAACCCAAGTATGCTAACTTGGGGAAATGTTGTTCTCCACGTGAAAGAACTAAGTTCATCAATTTATTTTGGCAATATAAAGATGTATTTGCTTGGACTTATGATGATCCAAAGACGTATGGCACTCACATAATCCAACACATTATTCCTATTAAAGTGGGTGTAAAATATTTCTAGCAGCAGCTTCAGAAGATGCCTCCTAAGATGGAACGCCTGATTTGAAGTGAAGTGAAGAAATTACTTGATGCTAAGATTATTTTCAAGGTTAGACACTCAGAATGGGTAGAGAACTTGGTGCCAGTAAGAAAAAAGTCTAGAAAAATAAGCCTATGCGTGGATTGTAGAAATCTGAATCGTGCTTCAAACAAAGACAATTATCCAGTCCCTCTAATGGAGCAGATTTCGTAAATGGTGTCAGGCTCTGAGTTATTCTCCTTGTTGGATGGGATTTCAGGCTACAATCAAGTACTGGTAGCAAAACAAGACAAGTTAAAAACTACATTCCGTACAAATTGGGGAAAATTTTCCTATAGGATAATGCCCTTTGGATTAATCAATGTTGGAACCACTTTCCAAAGGGCCATGGACATAGCTTTCTGAGGACTAATATCCCATAGTGTGGTGGTCTACTTGGATGATGTAACAATGTTTTCAAAGAAAAGAGAAGAACATCTGTATCATTTAAAACAATTTTTTTAGCGTTGTCGAAAATATTGTATCTCATTGAATCCCAAGAAATGTGTTTTCGCAGTGATGGAAGGAAAGATATTGGGTCATATCATTTATAAAAGGGAATCTCCATAGACCCAGAAAGGATTGAACCCATAGCGCAAATCCCCTTTCCCCACAATAAGAAGGGAATGCAATCATTCATGGGGACCATTAATTTCATCCAAACATTTGTGCCTAATTTTGCACAAATAGTCAAACCTTTGCAGCAGATGGTTAAGCAAAGTGTACAGTTTAAATGGACTGACATAGAGAAGACTGCATTTACTAAGATCAAAATAGCAGTAGCACATGCACCTTCACTTAGAAGTCCTGATTTTGATAAAGATTTCATATTGTACACTTTTGCTTATGATAATTCGCTCGCAAAGGGGGAGATGAATTCCCTATTTAATTTATGAGCGCTGGTCTGCAAGGTGTTGAATTGAACTACCCCACCATTGACAAGAAATCATTCGCAATATTTAAAGCAGTAAAGCAGTTCAGGTTGTATATACTTAAGAATCAGACTAAAGTGGTTGTTCCTCACCTAGTGGTCCGAAGCCTTTTCGTGCAAAAAGAGTTGGGAGAGAGAAGAGGAAATTGGGTTACAACTCTACAAGAATACAATTTAGAGTTTAAGCCAGCAGCCATTATTAAAGGACAATGACTTTGCAAGCTAATGGGTGAGAGTCAAAATGGTGAGGAAAGTGATTGGGAAAATGAGGCCGAAGTTCATATGATCGACATGTGTCCCATTTTTACAGCTCTAGAATCATGGTATAGAGACTTGATACATTATCTCTAGCAAGGTTATTTGTCGGAACATTGGATTTCAAAGCAAAGAAGAGCACTGTGGTTGAAATCATCATCCTATCAAGTAATTGATGGAGTTATTTTTATAAAGAACTACGACGGAGTTTTGCTGAGATGTTTAGAACATGAAGATGTAGCTAAAGTGGTTAAAGAATTGCATGATGGTCCTTCTGGAGGGAATTATTCAGGAGATACCACTACCCACAAGATCTTAAGGGCATGATACTATTGGCCAACCTTGTTCAAAGATACACATCCATATGTATAGAAATGCGATACAGTGCAAGTGAAGTGGAGGAAGAATGGTTAAAGCGGTTGGGGCATTCCAACCAGTCGTGGTTACAGAACCATTTGAATAGTGGGGAATTGATATTATTGGAGAAATCAATCCTAATTTTTCAATGAAGCACAAATACATCATTATAGCTACTGATTACTTCACCAGATGGGTAGAATCCATTCCACTACGAAGAGTAAATGAAGATGCAGTCATTGATTTCTTGCAAGAACGTATTATGACCAGGTTTGGGGTTCCAATTTCCCTGGTTTTTGACAATGCATCTTACGATTCATCAATTAAAATTACAGAATTTGCTAATGATAAGGGAATGAAATCACATTATTCTGCTAATTATTATCCACAAGGTAATGGATTAGGGTAATCTACCAACAAAAATATCATTAGAATTTTGAATAAAACCGTCATAGAAGACCAAATTGATTGGCATATAGCTCTCCCAAATGTACTCTAAGCTGATAGAGTCACACCAAATAATTCCTTAGGTGTATCAACTTACACTCTAGTCTATGGAAAGGAAGCCATTTTTCCACCAAACATTTTACTCCCAGCTTCCCAATTAGCTCAAGCTTCAAGAGGATCTAGTAGTGAAGTTTTACAAGTCAGAATCCATAGCTTGCTTAAGTTAGAAGAGTCTAGGCTCAAAGCTAAATAAAGATTTAAACACCATCAAGAGATTGTAAAGAGATGGTTTGACAAACGTAAGCCTGGAGATAAGAGTTTCGAAGTGGGAGATTTAGTCCTCAAATGGGATCACCCGAATGATGAAAAGGGTAAGCACACTAAGTTTCAACATCTATGGGTCGGCCCATTTCTGATTGCTACAAAGTTAGGCTCCTCAACATATAAATTTCAGAATTTGCAAGGATGGGAAGAGAATCTGTCTATCAATGGCTCAATTCTCAAACCTTATTTTACCTAGTACTTTGAAGGAACCTTTTGTGCATAAATAAACCTGTTTGTTTGATTTCTTTAGGTAATTTTATTTGCTTTCTGCTGATTTTCTTTATTCTAGTTCACAGCAGATTTTCTATGCTTTAATCTAGTTTATTTTAAATAAACCATATCAGCATTTGGTATTGGAGAACATTGGGATTTTCACAAACTGTGGATATTTTAAGGCGGGAACTGCTTATTGGATGTGTCTATGTGAGAATTTATTATTACAAAGATTCTTTAATTTGATATATTTTGGAAGGAAAGTCATTTTTTGGAACACATTGAAGTCATGTTTTAAACCCTGTTAAATAAATGAGGAAGGAGAAGTCTAGAATACTATTTTGAGGCCCCATCCACTTCACCTTAATATATGTCCTAGGAAGCTTGCAGCTAAGGATCCACGGGAAGGAAGCGGGACAGACAGGTGTATGGTATTCAAAATAATCCCATGCGACAAATTAAATCCAAAAGGCTTAAGAGTCAAAATTTCCCAAAGATATCTCAGGAAGTGCCATGAAACATAAACCAATAAATAATAGGATTTCTCAAAGGTTCTTCTCCATCCGTGAGCTGAAAAAAAATATCACTCACACAAAAGGACACCATGGATGGAAGAACATAAATCAAATCTCAAATGTAAAAAGAGCAATCTGGGAAGAATCAACAGAAAAAAGTCTTAAAGCATCAAAAGGATGCAAAAGGCATGGGAATGAAGAACAAACGAATATACTTTCCCTAATCCTGTTACAATCCTATGGTGTCCCAACCAAAAGCAACAAAATGCAGAGGTAAATGAATCTCATATTTTGGCCTTGGAAGAGTTATCAAGACTTTGAAATCCTGGTTACCTTATCCCAGTGGACAGAAACCAATGATATGTTATGAATCTTACATTCCTTGAAAGTCTGGATTGTTAAATAATTTCTTGAGAAAATTAAGGCAAGTGAATATAAACAAAGTGTCATAAAGAAGTTTTATGTTTCAAAAGCTAGTTTGTTCAGAGATTTGTGTTCACCAGTTAGTCACCAATTGTTGATGTTGCAACCTCCACCCCAATTTTTTATGTTTTAGGGCCCCCCTTTTTAAATTATAGCTTTCAAGCCTTAAAATTTTACCTTTACCCTCCAAAAATTTCTTCCTAACTTAGTTTTTCTGTTGCAAGCAGTTTTCTATTAAAAAACAAAACTCTTTCTTTCCACCTGATGAATCGGATAAACTCATGGAGTTTATCCGACGTAGCAGAAGAGTTGTTTGTTGACTTACTGAACCTTTGCTTCACGAATTCTTTCCAGAAGATTCGCGAGAGTTTTCCAACTCTTCAGATGAACTCTTTCCTATGGTATCGATAATATCGGATAAAAGTTTCTTATTCCCTCTAGATGGTTGTCAGTAGTTTTTTCGATACACCGGATCGGCTTGTTCATTTATTTTCTAAGGTTTGTGGAAGAGTATTTTTTTCTTACCCTCCCGCAGCTGTGGTTGTTTGTTCCTAAGTCTTCTGCAAGGTTTGTTTCTAATTCCTTTGTCAACGCTTCAGATGTGTAAGTTGATGTGCCAGAAATAGATTTTTCGAAGAGTCTCTTGATGTCATTGTAGATGGATAGCAGGTTATTCTGCCGATAAAATCCTCAAGCCATTGCCCTGTCTCAGTAATACAAGTATGCAGCCGCCCGAGTAGCATCGAATCCTTTTTTATCTGTCACCTAAAGCAATTGTTTCCTCTCTTGGGTTCGATTTTTATGCATCACTCTTTTGGTGCCAACAGTGTTTTCACCCAAGGACCATTTATTGTGCGGTGGCGTTATGGCCATTATTGGCCATTTTGGTTTTTTTTTTACTGTGTGGAGCTTTCAACTGTCAACTAGATCTAGTCAGTTGCATTGAGATTGCACCTGCTCCATCTTGTCTTCAACCACCAGGTAGGATTTCAACCTAATGCATGATTTTTTTTGTTTTCATGTTTGACTTGAGGTTGTGATAGTTTGGAAAGGGTGGGTTTTTTTTCAACTCTTGGGGAGTATTTATACCTCGAGGTCGAGGAGTTTCCTTTTTATTCTGGTTTCAGTGTCTTCTTTCTCCTCCAACATTGGAACCTTACGCATTTGCTTCTGGTTATCCAAGGGTGTCGATCTTTCTACCTTCCCTAGGTCATTTGTCACCCAGCCCTTGTCATGGGATTTTCCCCATCAGTAGTTTGCAGTGGGAGGATTATGGGTAGACAAGCGTTTCGCCATCTGCACCACTCCTTCATTTCACCAATGCGAGGGTGGAAGGATTACGGTTATTGGCCAGGTTATAAAAGGGGTTTTAATGGATCACCATTTTCAATTTCAAGTTGTTGGAGGATGTTTTGTTCTGAGTGAGAGACCTATTTATCTGTTTAGGTTTTCTTCCCGGTATTTGTGACTTTCCTTTTTACCCGACCGATTGCGTTGTGGTTACTCTGCCCAGAGATATGTGTTACTATGCGTAAATATTTAATGCCTTTGGACTGGAGTTTATCCGCTTACTAATCGTATAATGAACTTTCTTGGAGAAGTTTTAAACATGGTTCTTAAATTCTTGCTACATTATTGCTCTGTTTAGGGTGGTAACAAAGAACTTGTTGAGATGTATCATGATGATGTGGTAAAGCTTTCTGATTAAAATATGGCTTCTTGTTTTCTAGTTATATGCAGTGGCAGACTTATCAGTTGTAGTTATATGCATTTGAAATGAATCTAACACATTGTTTTATGGTTTAAAAACCTCATCATCTATATAACACTATGCCTTGGAAAGCAAAGAAGAAGGTTCAATCCATGCAGGACGATCCAGAAGTGGAAGTTAAAATGTGAGTAGAGATCATATACGATGATACCAAAGCTTTTATTGGCATTGAGCCTGAGTTCAGATGGGGTCAGATCTACCAAATGATCAAAGACCGAAATGTCCTAGATGCAGGGTTAGAGGATTTTCCAGTATACACAAACATAGAAAGGCCATCTATTATGAAGGTTTCCACACATCCAGAACTTTTTCTATGTTCAAAAGTAATCGGTTGGATTCTCCCAAAGGAAAACATAACCAAGATGATTCTGTCAAATGTTACTGGAAACAGTTTTGCTGCTTACAACCCAACTTATGTAGCTCAATCCTGCAAGCTACCCACTGCTCAGATTTATCTAACAGAAAAGTGGTTAAAGGAGATAAACTTAGATATTTTTTACTGCATCTGAAAAAAGATGATACCCGGGAAGCAATTTCATACAAGGCCTACCGAGGAATATGAAACTGCAAACTTGCGCACTCCATATTGGATTTTAGCCTTGATGTTGAACAGGATTTTCAGTCGAGCAAATGGAAAATTTTACAAAATAAGCTGGGTGTCAGTAATTTATTTTGTAGCCATTCAAGGTACCATTTTCAACTGGGTTGATATAATATCCAATAGCTTGTCTTCATGTATAAGCACAATGGTTGGGGGTGTCTCGTAAAAGAAGTAAAATTTCTATATGAGCTCTTTTCTGATTGATTGCATTTTTTGCATTCAGTAGTTCCCAACACTAAATTGCCAATGGGATAAGACCAAAATCCTTGTTTATCCTACATACTAGTTGTTTTGGGCACATAAATACTTCAGCCATTACAATATCATCTATGAAGATTTCATAACGCCACTATACAAGTTAATCTTCTTTACATAATGCAACTGCATGTCTAAGGAGAAATTGAATATTGTAGAAGATAATGGCCATTATTACCTTTCATAGGAAGGTCTATACCTAAGGATGTTTGGTGGAACTAGGGATCCTTCTTTGTTACCAAAATATGCCACAGACTATGTTGTTCACAAAGAAGTGGTGGGGCAGTTTTACATCGACGAGTTTGGGAATTTCTTATTTGATTAGAAGAAGGTTATGTATCCATCGCTCCTGTTCTATATAGGTAGTTACAATTTCTCTAAGGTAAAAAGTGCTCCAGAATTTTTGAAGGAGTTAGAATATTTTTGCTTTCGAGAGATAAAATTCCATAGAAATGATTTAGAGAACAAGGTTGCTAACTATTGTGCCATACCAGGGGTGAATTTTGAGTACATCTACTACTGGGATAAAGATGAAGAAATATTTCACAACACTTGCAGTATGAAAGCTTTAAGAAGAAGATTCAAGAAAAAGATAACAACTGTGGGTGGAAAGGGAAGCAATAGTAAAGCTATTGAGCAGCAAAAGAAGTAGGAAGAAGAAGTAGCAAGGAAGAGAGAAGAAGAATCCCTTAAGTTATTACAGGAAGTGGAAAAATGACTATTAAATGAGGAACAATGAAATAAATAAGAGGAATAAGCACAAAAAATGCAGGAAGAATAGGAAGCAGCTGGTCGAGAGAGAGACCAAGCAGAGAAAGCAGCTAAAGAGCTTCGGAAAAAGGAGAAAAAAGAACATGATCATGCCAATCTTGAACAAACACAACCTCCTGATAATCCGTTGGGGCGATTTGTCCCATCAAGTAGCACAACAATAGAAGATCCACCCCCCTTGGTAGAACTAGGACTGATACCTTTCATCCCATCTCAGGAACATGAAGTGGTTGAACTTAGTACCATTTTCTATGATAAAAACAAGAATAGGATCATCATAAGGACCGATAAAAGGATGGACTCTGGACATCATCCTATAGATTTTATGGTGACCGAGGAGACAGTTCTACACGGAACTAATAAATATCTCAAACTCCTTGCAGCAATTGGGGTAGCCTTAGCTCTCGCCAATGCAGATAATGTTAATCAAATGGTTGATGATCTTGAGAAGTATAAGGAGAAAATTTCCCAAGTAAAAGAAACCTCGAGGAAAGAAAGGGGAGAAGAGAAAATATTGAAAAGAAAATAAGATGACACTCTCACAGAGTTGGAATGACTGAAGGAGGAATATCAAATCTTGCAATCAGACAAATATGCTTTAATATTGTCAGCTACAATTAGTGAAGGAGAGAAAAAGGATTTCGATGATAAGGTTGTAGATCTATGAACTCAAAACCATTTACTGGTGGATTAGATAAAGGTGGCAAATGAAAAACAACTAGATATCAAACCTTTCCGCAATCAAGCATATTCACTACAGCAAGAAGTAAATCATATTTTGTTGAGGTTGGCATGGCAGATGTACATGATTAAAGCAATTGAAGCTAGGTTAAAAGAGATAGCACTCAGTTCGTTAGAATTTTTGAACAGGTTATCAGATGTGGTCGAGCTTGTAAAGAACTAGCTAGCATGGATAGGCCCACCCACTCGACCTTTCCAACAAATATGCCTTAGAATACTGCAAGGAGTCTAAAGATGGAAGTGGCCATATTGAATTTTGGGTGCAAATCAGTAGTCAAATTACATACAACTATCGATAGAACTATTGAAAAGTGCACTAAATTCTACAAATACATGTGTTCTATTTACAATCACTGCATAATTTTAGCAAACACCTGGGATCAATATTTCTCAGTCAGGGAGGAACATTTAAAGAACTTACAAGAGAGGCTACAAAAAGGAGAAGAGAGAATATCTAAAATCAAGGTTGTTAGTGAGGAAGCTATTGGAATCTAGATAATCCAAGTTTCAGTCCGCAAGCACCTATTGGAGGGATTACTGAGATAGAATACACCCAAAGTGAAAGAGATCAAGTCCCAGTTGTCGAAGCATGAGGTGGTAGTGCATGTACTGGAGCCAGCCGAATAAAGATTCATCAATGAAGAAGCTCAAGCATGGAGTGTTTTCATTAAGACACCAATTGGGCCCACTTAAATATTTTTTATTCAAATATTGAGAATTATGTAACATTTTGTGTTTATTCCTTTTTCTAGTAAACACACTAAAAGACGAAATTTTGTAAATGAAGATTCGAGGAAGCCTAAGAGGTTGGGGAGAATTAATATTCATTTTGTAATTTGTATAAGTAGGAGAAAAGTAGAAGAAAGACAAACTTTTTTCTAGCATAGTTACTGAGGCTTGTTGTAATAAGAACTATTTCCTTTTATAATAAAGAAGATGGAATTTTGTTGGAGAGAGTGTTGCATAAGTCTCAAAGCATGTTGTGTAAAGATGAATGAAGAACTATTTCTTTTTCTAGCGTGATATACAATCTGTAAGATCATTCCTAACCATCTGAAGTATTTCTATGTTATGACTTATTTTATGTTATGTGATGAATCTTATGCAATAATGAATGATGAATGTTTTAACATCAATGAGCTATCTCTATATTAACTTTATGTTGTATGTATGTATCTTGGATTTATCAGTTCTCTATAGAGTTCTTTATGCAAACAATACAGTACATCATTAATCTTATTTAATCTCAATCTTGCTCCCTAGGGATAGGCTAGAATAGATTTAGATTAGTTGTTCTATTTCTATTACGTGCATTTAGCCTAGGCACCTGCATTTCATACATAAAAGATAAAATATATAAATGGTGGATCGGGACGCAATCGTTAAAAGAAATTTAAGGATACATTTTAACTCTATGGTAGTTGGACCATAAACCGGACAGATTCCCCACACAAAACAATAAATGATCTATTTGGGAACTGTTATCAGGGATATTCTGTACTGTCGGTACCTAGGATTTTTCTAGGAATCAACAGTTTTTGGCGCCAGAAGGAGTGATTCCAGTGCATGGTTGTTCGAGGAAATCTTTTTTCTCAAGAATTTTCCACTAGTGATAGTTTTGAAACTAGTTTTCCCAAGGACTCCAGTCTTGAAAGAAAAGCTAATCCTAAGTTAGAAGCTCCATAGTACCTTTTTCTTGTCTCTCTTGAAGTATTTAACGATTTAAGAAGGATCACAAGGTCGTATGCAAAGAATCTTGGAGGATTACTGAATATCCCTGACTTACCTAGAAGACAAACTCACAAAAGAGAGCGCCCTTACATAGAAGATTCAGTGTTAGTGGGAAATTTTGAAGAGATAGCAAATTTAACCTTGCAAGAAACCGTTCAACCTCTTGACCAATTGGGACCTGATTCTCATTCTTGTTCACCTTTTCAAACCCTTGTTCAGTCTCCACCTCAGTCTCAACCCTGAATCATGGTTGGAAATGTGAATTCTAATCAACCACCTCCACCACTAGCTGGGAGGGCCAGAACCCCTCTTAACTTGGCTGCTCCATTGCACAATTTACCTGCCCATCCTGAGAAGTCATTACCTAAGTTTGATCTGACAAAAGACATTAACATGGATGATCATTTACAAAGTTTTTTCTTAGCCCTTGAAGTCTTATCAGTAGCAGAACACAAAGATGTAGTATGCATACTTTTTTCGCATACCCTTAAAGGAAAAGCAGCATCATGGTATTTTAGCCTATAGATGAATTAAATCACAAACTGGAATACGTTTGAAAGACTGCTTAAGAGCAAGTTTGGACGCTGAATATCCACAACTACTCTGATGAAATAATTACTCGCTCTAAAGATGGAGAAAAAAGAGAAAGTGCTTGATTTTAATCATAGGTTCGATCACCATTTGAATAATTTCAATGCTTCCATAATGCCTGCTGAAAAGACATTAATAGAATATTATTCTTCGGTGCTTTCGCTAAAGATAGCAATGTTTGTAAAGGGGACGGTAAAAACTTCATTGTTAGAAACCTATGAAGAAGCTAAGAAGATAGAAGAGGAACTCAAAAGTATAAATAAAAAGACTGCAGATTTAGAGACAAAAAATTTAATAAGAAGGCTTTGTTGCTGACTAAACCCAAAGAGGAACATTCAAATGAATTGGAAAATGTGCTTAAAATGGTACAAAATCTCTCGAACAATATTGTTGACTTAGAAAAAGATAAAGGAGCAAGTTCTTCTAGAAATCCATTTAGACAATTTTTCAAGAAGAAAGAGGAAAATAGTCCACCCCAACCACCCACCGACAACTCTTTTGTGTTGAATCTCACTGAAGTTGATATGGATAATTTTTGTACTTTTCACCAAAAACCCCACTTTGATAAAATCTCCCCTTGGTGGATTATTTCAATGAACCTAGTTGTGAATCAGCTATTAGATGTTCAATAACAGAACCTAAACTTAAGGAAGAAAAGGAAATTGAAACAACAACAACTTCGAAAGAAAATACCATAGTTTTTTGGGACTATATGACCACGGTAGGGTTAGAAGAAGAAGAACCCACTGAAGAAATACAACTTTCGGCAGTAAACATCACAACAAGAATCCAGGGACCAATAAAAAGTAAAAGTTTATTACCCAAGATTAAGAAGTTCCAAGAAAGTATGAAAAAACTTGCTAATAAGACTCGAAACCAACCTATACCTGAAAAGGTCATTTCAAGGAAGAAAGCTCCAACAGTTAGTAAATCAGCAAAGGTTGTGGACAATAAGTCAAACAATAATAAGAAAAGTCCAGTGGAACCAGAACTGGGATATGATATAATAGAAGATATTAAGAAAACCAAGGAAAATGTTTCATTATTTGAGATGTGTAATTTACCACAACAAAAGAAGAAACTTTTGGAAGAATTGGACCCTCAACCTAGTAAAAGTCCAAACAATGTCCCATTAGATAAAGAGGTAAATGAATCCAGTATTGGAGGAAATTATAACTCTCAAACTAAGCCATTCCTGCTGACCTTTGAAATTATTAATATGAATGTACACAATTGTTTGGTAGATTCTGGAGCATATTCGAATGTCAGACCCTTGTCAGTTTGTAAAAAGATAAATGGGAAACCTACTCCCTCTGTTAGTCAAATCATTCAATTGCATAGGATGGCAGTCAAGGTGGCCGGTGAGATGAATAACGTACTAATTCGACTAGCAGCTGACGAAAGGGTTTGTCAGTACATAGATATTATGGTAGTAGACATCCCGAAAGCCTATGGTTTGATACTGAGTAGGGATTAGTCAGAGAAGATTAATGGGTATTTTGCAACAAATTGGTCACACTTTTGGTTACCTTACAAAGGTTGTCATAATCAAATTAAAGTACTAAGAGAACCAAATATGAAATATAATGTGACACAGCTTGAAGGGAAAAGTGAACCTGTGAATTTATCGCATTCCATTTTGGGAAATTGTTTTTTAGAACTTGAACCAGGAAATTATTAGATGGAAGAGGCCAATAGTGAGTCAGATGAACAGTTCGATCTTCTTAAGTTTTCGTGGACTAACACTATTAATTGTAATATAGTTAATTTAGTTCATGTTTCATAAAATAGAACTAGTTCTTTAGAAGTAGAAAATCAGTTTTGGTTATTATATTTTCATGGTTCAAAAACTCAAGAAGGATCGGGGGTCGGTTGTGTCATAATTGATCCAGAAAAAAATAAACATTTTTTATCTTGTAGATTATAATTTGAATGCACAAAAAATACGGCTAAATATGAAGCACTAATTCAAGGATTTAAAAAGGAAATTGAGTTTAAAGTTAGGAATTTAAAAGTATTTGGAGACTCTCAAATAATTGTAAAGCAGGTCCGCAATACAATACATTGTTTATCTCCTCATTTAAAAGGGTAAATGAATTTTGGGGACTCATAACAAATTTTGATTATTTTGATATTAATTCTATTCCTAGACCAAAAAAATGCAGCAACTAATTTATTCGCTACCTCTGCTGCAAGATTGGTGCCTACAAATAACAAATGTTCCATTGAATTGAATTTTAGGTCATTTGTACCTAATAATGTCACCAATTTGAGAGTATTTGATGATGACCAACAGATTTTGGAAATCTTAACCAATGATGAAACTTTTAAAGATGCAGTTATTGATGATGAGGAACACCAAGCAAATATTCATAATGGTAATTTCATACCAAAATGGGTAAGGACATTAGACAGAATGTTTGATCTAAATAAAAAATTCCAAAGTCCAGTGAATGTTAAAACACAAAGCTCATCAATGTAGTATGATTTGATCAATCTGGGAACAAAAGTTGAACCCAAGTATGTTAACTTGGGGAAATGTTGCTCTCCAAGAGAAAGAAGTAAGTTTATCAATTTATTTCGGTAGTATAAAGATGTATTTTCTTGGACTTATGATGATCTTAAGATGTATGACACTCATATAATTCAACACATTATTCCTATTAAAGCGGGTGTAAAACCTTTCCAGCAGCAGCTTCAGAAGATGCATCCTAAGCTAGAACCCCTGATTCAAAATGAAGTGAAGAAATTATTTGATGCTAAGATTATTTTCAAGGTTAGACACTCGGAATGGGTAGCGAACTTGGTGCCAGTTAGAAAAAAGTATGGAGAAATAAGACTACGAGTGGATTTTAGAAATCGAAATCGTGCTACAGACAAAGACAATTATCCAGTCCCTCCAATGGAGCAGATTTTGTAGATGGTGTTAGGCTCTGAGTTATTCTCCTTGTTGGATGGGTTTTTAGGCTACAATCAGGTACTGGTAGTAGAACAAGATAGGCTGAAAACTACGTTCTGTACAAAGTGGGGAATCTTTTCCTATAGGAGAATTCCCTTTGTATTAATCAATGATGCAGTCACTTTACAAAGGGCCATGGACATAGATTTCCGAGGGGTTATAGGCCACAGTGTGGTGGTCTACTTGGATGACATAACAGTGTTTTCAAAGAAAATAGAAGAACATATGTATCATTTAAAACAAATTTTTTAGCGTTGTCGAAAATACTGTATCTCATTGAATCCCAAAAAATTTGTTTTCACAGTGCTGGAAGGAAATCTATTGGGTCATGTCATTTCTAAAATGGGAATCTCCATAGACCCAGAAAGGATTGAATCCATAGCGCAGATCCCCTTTCCCCACAATAAGAATGGTATGCAATCGTTCATGGGGACCATTAATTTTGTGCGAAGGTTTGTGCCTAATTTTTCACAAATAGTCAAACCTTTGCAATAGATGGTTAATCAAAGTGTACAGTTCAAATGGACTGACATAGAGAAGAATGCATTTACTAAGATCAAAACAGCAGCAGCACATGCACCTTCACTTAGAAGTCTTGATTTTGATAAATATTTCATATCATACACTTTTGCTTCTGATAATTCGCTCGCAGCGGCACTAACGCAAAATGAAGAAGGCCCGAAGATGAATTCCCTATTTCATTTATGAGCATTGGTCTACAAGGTGCTCAATTGAACTTCCCTGCCATCGAAAAGCAAGTGTACGCAGTATTTAAAGTGGTAAAGAAATTCAGGCTGTAAATACTTAAGAATCGGACTAAAGTGGTTGTTCCTCACCCAGCGGTCTGAAGCCTCTTCATGCAAAAGGAGTTGGGAGAGAGAGGAGGAAATTAGGTTACGGATCTACAAGAATACGATTTAGATTTTAAGCCAGCAGCCATTATTTAAGAACAAGGACTTTGAAAGCTAATGGCTGAGATTCAAAATGGTGAGGAAAATGATTGGGAAAATGAGGCTAAAGTTCATATGATCGACATGTATCCCATTTTTATGACTCCAGAATCATGGTATAGAGACTTGATACATTATCTGTAGTAAGGTTATTTGCCAAAACATTATAGTTCAAAGCAAAGAAGAGCACTACGGTTCAAATCATTATCCTATCAAGTAATTGATGGAGTTCTTTTTAGAAAGAACTACGATGGATTTTTGTTTAGATGTTTAGAATATGAAGATGCGGCTAAAGTGGTTAAAGAATTGCATGATGGTCCTGTTGGAGGGAATTATTCAGCAGATACCACTGTCCACAAGATATTAAGGGAAGGATACTATTGGCCAACCTTGTTCAAATATGCACATGGTTATGTAAGGAAATGCGATACATGCCAGTGAAGTGGAGGAAGACTGGTTAAAGAGGCTAGGCCATTACAACCAGTCATGGTTTCGGAACCATTTGAACAATGGGGAATTCATATTATTGGAGAAATTAGTCCCAATTCTTCAATGCAGCACAAATACATCCTTACAGTTACTCATTACTTCACCATATAGGTAGAATCCATTCCACTACAAAGAGTAAATGAAGATGCAGTCATTGACTTCTTGCAAGAACATATTATGGCCAGGTTTGGGGTTCCAATTTCCCTGGTTTTTAACAATGCATCGTATTTTAATCAATTAAAATTACAGAATTCTCTAATGATAAGGGAATGAAGTTACATTATTCTGATAATTATTATCCACAAGGTAATGGATTAGCGGAATCTTCCAACAAAAATATCATTAGAATTTTGAATAAAACCATCATAGAAAACCAAAGAGGTTGGGATATAGCTCTCCCAAATGCAATATGGGCTAATAGAGTGACACCAAATAATTCCTTAGATGTATCACCTTACACTCTAGTCTATGGAAAGGAATCCATTTTTCCACCAAACATTTTACTCCTAGCTTCCCAATTAGGTCAATCTTCATGAGGATCCAGTAGTGAAGATTTATAAGTCAGAATCAATAGTTTGCTTAAGTTATAAGAGTCTAGGCTCAAAGCTAAATAAAGATTTAAACACCAGCAGAAGATTGTAAAGAGATGGTTTGACAAGAGTAAGTATGGAGATAAGAGTTTCGAATTGGGAGATTTAGTCCTCAAATGGGATCACCTGCATGATGAAAGGGGTAAGCGCACTAAGTTTCAACATCTATGGGTCAGCCTATTTCTAATTGCAGCAAAGTTAGGCTCCTCAACATATAAACTTCAAGATTTGCAGGGATGGGAAGAGAATCTTCCTGCCAATGGCTTGGTTCTCAAACCTTATTTTACCTAGTACTTTGAAGGAACCTTTTGTACATAAATAAACCTCTTTGTTTGATTGCTTTAGTTAATTTTATTTATTTTCTGTTGATTTGCTTTATTCTAGTTCACTGTTGTTTTTCTATGCTTTACTCTAGTTTATTTTAAATAACCCAACTCAGGATTTGGTATTGGAGTACATTGGGATTTGAACAAACTTCAGATATTTTAAGTCGGGAACCGCTTATTGGATGTGTCTATGTGAGAATTTATTATTACAAAGATTCTTTAATTCGATGGATTTTGGAAGGAAAGTCATTTTTTGGAACACATTGAAGTCATGTTTTAAACCCTGTTAAATAACCGAGGAAGGAGAAGTCTAGAATAATATTTTGAGGCTCCATCGACTTCACCTTAATATCTGTCCTAGGAATCTTGCATCCAAGGATCCACAGAAAGGAAGCAGGATAGACAACTGTATGGTATTAAAAATAATCCCATGCCACAAATTAAAGCCAAAAGTCTCAACAATCAAAAATTTTCAAAGAAAAAAAGATGTCTCAAGAAGTTCCATGAAGCATAAACCAGTAAATAACAGGATTGCTCAAAATTTCTTCTCCGCCCGTGAGCTGAAACAAAATATCACTCACACAAAAGGACACCATGGATGAAAGAACCTAAATCAAATCTCAAATGTAAAAAGTGCAATCTGGGAAGACTCAACAGACTAAAGTCTGAAAGCATCAAAATAATGCAAAAGGCATGCGAATGAAGAACAAATGAATATACTTGTCATAATCTTGTTACAATCCTGTCATTGTCCCATGCAAAAGCAACCAAATGCAGAGGTAAATGAATCTCAAATTTTGGCCTTGGAAAAGTTATCAAGACTTCGAAATCCTAGTTACCTTATCCCACTGGAAAGAAATCAATGATAAGTTATGAATATTACATTCCTGGAAAGTCTGGATTGTTAAATAATTTCTTGAGAAAATTAAGGCAAGTGGATATAAACAAAGTGTCATAAAACAGTTTGATCTTTCAAAAGCCAGTTTGTTCAGAGATCTGTGTTCACCAGTTAGTCACCAATTTTTGCTGCTGCAACCTCCACCCCAAATTTTTTATGTTTTAGGGCCCCCCTTTTGAAATTCTAGCTTTCAAGCCTTAAAAATTTACCTTTACCCTCCAAGAATTTATTCCTAACTTAGTTTTCTATTGCAAGTTGTTTTCTGTTAAAAAACAAAACTCTTTCTTTCCACCTGATGAATCGGATGAACTCATGGAGTTTTTCTGACGTAGTGGAAGAGTTGTTTGTTGACTTACCGAATCTTTTCTTCTCGAATGCTTTCTGAAATATTCGCGAGAGTTTGCCGACTCTCCAGATGAACTCTTGTCTGTGGTATTGATAATATTGGAGAAAAGTTTCTGATTCCCTCCGGATGGTTGTTAGTAGTTTTTTCAATACACCGGATCATCTTGTTGGTTTAGTTTCTGATGTTTGTGAAAGAGTCTTTTGTTCTTACCCACCCACAGCTATGGTTGTTTATTCCTAATTCTTCTGGAGGGTTTGTTTGTAAGTCCTTTGCCAACGCTTCAGATGCGTAAGCTGATGCCACCGATAGCTTTTCTGAAAAGTGTCCCGATGTCATTGCAGATGGATAGTGGGTTATTCTGCCAATAAAATCATTGAGACACTGCCCTATCTCAATAATACAAGTATGCAACTGCTCGAGGAGCATCAGATCCTTTCCGATCTGTCACCCAAAGCAATTGTTTCCTCTCTTGGGATCGCTTTTGATGCATCGCTCTTTTGGCACCAACGGTGTTTTCACCCGAGGACCATTTATTGCACGATGGCGTTTGTTTTTTAACCTTTTAAAGCCCATGGGGGAGGTGCATTACAGTCATTATTGGTCATTTGGGTTTGTGTTTTACCATGTGGAGCTGTCAACTGTCGAGTGGATCTAGTCAACCACACTAATACCACACCTACTCTAGCTTTTCTTCAACCGCCAAGTAGGATTTCAACCTAATGCATGATTTTTTTTTGTTTTGATGTTTGACTTGACGTTGTGATAGTTTGGCAAGGGTGGGTTTTTTTCAACTCTTAGGGAGTATTTAGACCTCGAGGTCAAGGAGTTTCATTTTTATTCTAGATTCAGTGTCTGCTTTCTCCTCGAGCGTTAGATTTCTTCTGGTTAGCCAAGTTCATTGATTTTTTCTACCTGCCCTAAGCCATTTGTCACCCATCCCTTGCCATGGGATTTTCCCCGTCAGTATTTTGCAGTGGGAGGACTGTGGGAAAATGAGTGTTTCGTCGTCTACACCACTCCTTCGTTTCACCAATGCGGGGGTGTAAGGATTATGGTTATTGGCTAAGTTAGAAAAGGGGTTTTAATGGATCCTCATTTTCGATTTCAAGCTGTGGGAGGATGTTTTGTTCTGAGTGAGAGCCCTGGTTATCTGTTTAGGTTTTCTTCCTAGTATTCTTGGCTTTCCTTTTTACCTAACTGATTGTGTTGGGGTTAATCTACCCAGGGATATGTGTTGCTATCCAAAAATATCGAATGCCTTTAGACTGGAGTTTATCTGCTTGCTAAGCATATAAGGAACTTTACTGGAGAATTTTTAAACCTGTTACTTAAATTCTTGCAACATTATTTCCCTGTTTAGGGTGGGAACAAAGAACTTGCTGAGATGTATCATGATGATGTGGTAAAGCTTTCTGATTAAAATATGGCTTCTTGTTTTTTGGTTATATGCAGTGGCAGACTTATCGGTTGTAGTTATATGCATTTCAAATGAATCTAACACATTTTTTTATGGTTTAACAGCCTCATCATCTATATAACACTATGCCTTGGAAATAAAATAAGAAGGTTCAAGCCATGGAGGATGATCCAGAAGTGGAAGTTATAATGCGAGTACAGATCATATACGAGGATACCAAAGATTTTACTGGCGTCGATCCCAAGTTCAGATGGCGTCAGATATACCAAATGATCAAAGACCGGAACTTCCCAGATCCATGGTTAGAGGATTTTCCGGTATATGCAAACATAGAAAGGTCAGCTATTATGAAGGTTTCCACGCATCTAGAACTTTTTCCATGTTCAGAAGTAATATCCTCGATTCTCCCAAAGGCAGACATAACCAAGATGATTCTGTCAAATGTTGTTGGACAAGGTTTTGCTACTTACAGCCCGGCTTATGTAGCTTAAGCCTACAAGATGCCCACTACTCAGATTTATCTAACAGAAAAGTGGTTACAGGAAATAAACTTAGATATTTTTTATAGCATTTGAAAAATGATGGTGCCCAGGAAGCAGTTTCATACGAGGCCTACCAAAGAATATTAAACTGCAAACTTGCACACTCCATATAGGCTTTTAGCCTTGATGCTGAACAGGATTTTCGGTCGAGCAAATGGAAAATTTTACAAAATAAGCTGGGTGCTAGTAATTTATTTTGTAGCCACTCAAGGTACCATTTTCAACTGTGTTGATATAATATCCAACAGCTTGTCTTCATGTATAAGCACAGTGCTTGGAGGTGTCTCTCAAAAGAAGTCAAAGTTCTATATGATCTCTTTTATGATTGATTGCATTTTGTGCATTCAGTAGTTCCCAGCACTGAATTTCCAATGGGATAAGACCAAAATCCCTGTTTATTCTACATACCGGTTGTTTTGGACACATAAATACTTCAACCATTACAAGAGCATCTGTGAAGATTTCATAATGCCACTATACAAGTTAATCTTCCTTACATAATGCAACTGCATATCTGAGGAGACATTGAATATTGTAGAAGATAATGGGAATTAATACCTTTCAGAGGAAGGTCTATACCTAAGGATGTTTGGCGGAACTAGGGCTAAGGATGTTTGGTGGAACTAGGGCTCCTTCTTTGTTACCAAAATATGCCATAGACTATGTTGTTCACAAAGAAGTGGTGAGGCAAATTTACATCGACGGGATTGGGAATTTATGATTTGATAAGAAGAAGGTTGTGTATCCATGACTCTCATTCTATATAGGTAGTTACAAGTTCTCTAAGATAAAAATTGCTCCAGGATTTGTAGAGTTAGAATATTTTCACTTTGGAGAGATAAGTTTCCATAGAAATTATTCATAGAAAAAGGTTGTTAACTATTGTGCGGCAATAGGGATGAATTTTGAGTACACCTACTACTGGGATAAAGATGAAGAAATATTCTGCAATGCTTGCAATATAAAATATTTAAGAAGAAGATTCAAGCAAAAGATAACAACTGTGGGCAGAAAGGGAAGCGGTATTAAATTTGTTGAGCAACAAAAGAAGTAGGAAGAAGAAGCAACGAGGAAGAGAGAAGACGAATCAATCAAGTTATTATAGGAAGCGGAATAATGACTATCAGATGAGGAACAACAAAAGAAACAAGAGGAATAATTACAGAAAATGTAGGAAGAATAGGAAGCAGCTGACCGAGCAAGAGACCGAGCAAGAGACCAAGCAGAAAAAATAATTGAAGAGCTTCAGAAAAAGGAGAAGGAAGAACAAGATCATGCCAATATTGAATAGACACAACCTCCTAATAATCCGTTGGAGCCATCTGTCCCATAAAGTAACACAACAACAAAATATCCATCCCCCTTAGTAGAACTGGGACTAATACCTTTCATCCCATCTCAGTAACATGAAGTGGCTGACCTTAGTACAATTTTCTATGATAAAAATAGGAAGAGGATCGTGATAAGGACCAAGAAAAGGATGGACTTTGGATATCATCCTGTAGATATTATGGTGACCGAGAAAATAGTTTTACACGGGACTAATAAAGATCCCAAACTCCTTGCAGCAGCTGGGGTAGCCTCAGCTCTCACTAATGTAGATAATGTTAATCAAATGGTTGATGATCTTGAGTAGTGTAAGGAGAAAATTTCCCAAGTAAAAGAAACCTTGATGAAAGAAAGAGGAGAAGGGAAAAGCTTGAAAAGAAAATATGATGACACTCTCATAGAGTTGGAAAGACTGAAGACGGCATATCAAATCTTGCAATCAAACAAAGATGCCTTAATATTTTCATCTACCATTACAGAAGGAGAGAAAAACGATTTGGCAGATAAGGTTGCAAATCTACGAACTCAGGATAGATTACTAGTGGAGCAACTAAAGGTGGAAAATGAAAAACAAATGGATATCGCACCTTTCTGCAATCAAGCATCTTCACTACAACAAGAAGTAAATCATATTTTGTTGAGGTTGGCAGGGGAGATGTACAGGATTAAACAAGTTGAGGCTAGGTTGAAAGAGATGGCACTCAGTTCGTTAGAATTCTAGAAGAGGTTATCAGATGTGGTAGAGCTTGCAAAGAACCATCCAGCATGGATAGGATCCCACCCGAACTTTCCAACAAATATGCCTCAGAAACCTGCAGGGTGTCTGAAGATGGAAGTGGCCATATTGAATTTTGGGTGCAAATCAGCAGTCAAATTAAACACAGCTATTGATAGAACTATTGAAAAGTGCATTGAATTCTACAAATACATGTGTTATGTTCACAATCAATGCATGATTTTAGTAGACACCCAGGATCAAGATTTCCCAATCAGGGAGGAACATTTAAAGAACTTACAAGACAGGGTACGGAAAGGAGAAGAGAGAATATCTAAAATCGAGGTTGTTAGTGAGGAATCTATTGGAATCTAGATTATCCAAGTTTCATTCCACAAGCACATGTGGGAGGGATTACTAAGACATAATACACCCAAAGTGAAAAAGATCAAGTCCCAATTTTCAAAGCATGAGGTGGAAGTGCGTGTATTGGGGGCAGTCGAATATAGAGTCATCATGGAAAGAAGATCAAGCATGGAGTGCTTTCATTAAGACACCAACTGGGCCCACTTAAATCTGTATTATTCAAATATTGAGAATTATGTAACATTTTGTATGTATTCCTTTTTCTAGTAAACACACTAAAAGACGAAATTTTGTAAATGAAGATTCAAGGAATCCCAAGAGGTTGGGGAAACTTAAGAGTCATTTTGTAAATTGTATAAGTAGGAGAAAAGTAAATGAAAGAGGGACTTTTCGCTAGCATAGTTACTGAGGCTTGTTGTAAGAAGAACTATTTTGTTTTATAATAAAGAAGATGGAATTTTGTTGGAGATAGTATTGCATAAGTCTCAAAGAATGTTGTGTAATGTTGAATTTCTGTGTTATGACTGATTTTATGTTATGTGATGAATTTTATGCAATAATGAATGATGAATGTTTTAACATCACTGAGCTATCTCTATGTTAACTTTCTGTTGTATGCATGGATTCTGGATTTATCAGTTATCTGTAGAGTTCTTTATGCAAACAACACAGTACATCATTCATCTTATTTAATCTCAATCTTGCTCCCTGGGAATAGGATAGAATATATTTAGATTAGTTGTTATGTTTCTATTATGTGCATTTAACCTAGGCACCTGCATTTCATACATAAAAGATCAAATATATAAACGGTGGATCGGGCTGCAACTGGTAAAAGAGATTTAAGAATACATTTTAACGCTACGGTATCCAGACTGCAAACTGGATGGATTCCATATACCAAATGATAAATTATCTATTTGGGAATCGTTATTGGGGAGAATCCCTACTCTCGATATCTGATATTTTTCCAGGCATCAACACCCTCATAGGTATTACTACAAAATGGTATATAGATCTACCACAACACTCTTTCTGGGATTCAATGCTTTAGAAATGGCATTCTTAACTCATTTTCAATTACCAATCCAGTATGAGATAGGTATAGACATCTTAACCTCGCTTTGACAAACTACCTTGACACATATCTCTGATCACATCCATGAATGGAAAAGAAGACGTAGGTTAATCAAGGCACCTATTCTGGACCAGCTACTTGCTGATTGGTTCACAAAGTCCTTACTCCCACCCATTTCTAGAGATGTTTCCATGGGAGGTGTTGTTACAGAGGAGCAAGCTATTATCCACACTTGGTACTTAGACTTGGTTTACTCCCATTCAGGTACTCTATATGAATTAATTCCCCGTGCTCCTTTTCCCACAAGTGATCCATCAAGACCCGCAACTGAACCACCTGTTGATGGCATCCATGGTTCAGTTCAAACCCAAATGACGAAAAAATCTACCAAAAATCAAACTTAACCCGCAGCACCAGTAAGTCATCCAACACCACCATCCAAAACTGCACCTTCTCATGTTGCTTCCACTAAGGTAAATGCGGTCCAATCCGCTGAATATTCGAGTGGAAAAAAGAAAGGAAAAAACAAAGTGAAAAGACCTGATAATCAACAGGAAGGTAATAAGTCACCAAATCTTGATGTCAATTCCAAAGGTAAGAGAAAGGTAAAATATCCCTGCTTAATATATGGAGGTGATCATTTCACCAAAGAATGTCCTCATTGTGAGGAATTTAATAAGTTTTTAAAAATTTCACCCACCCCAGCAGTTCTCAAATACCCTTTCCCCGCCCAACATCAATTGATTGATCATTATTCTTTGCATGGGCCTTCTTCATTGATTGATGAAGTTAAAATGATGTCTAGTGAAACGATTAACCTAAATACAAGAGCACATAGTTATGACCCCCCTCCAGAGAGGAAACCTGATGAAGTTTCATTCGATAAAACCTCAGCATCCACACCTCCTCCCAGTAATGGTATTCATATTGAAAAACCTATACCTGAGTTAATTTTCCTCCGACCCAAGAGTACGCTTCGTAAGTCCGTTATTAATCCTAACGCACATGCTTCCCAATGCTATAATATTATAGAATATTTGGCCCTAGAAGTACTCCAAACTTGTCCCACTCAATGGAAAAATATTCTCACAGCACTTGGAGCTATGGATCCTAAGAATAGTAACATCATCGCGTTCAAACTAGATGACTTTAAAACTAGGATCTCACATCAGTTGGCTTTCCATCTAACCACCAAAAATGCAGGAAAGAATATCTTTCATACTATTTTGGACGAGGGCTACTTCGATCATGTCTATGTCTTGTTGGAGAGCCATTGGTTCTCCTGAGATTAATCATTCACCTACCACACTCAAGGCCTTTGATGGCTGCAGATTTCAACCCTATGGATTACTGCCTGCCATCCAGATTGAGCTAGGGGAAAAACCAGCCTCCATCCATGTTGAAGTCATTGATTCTCCTTTGGACTACAACCTACTCCTAGGTCATAACTAGTTTTATGCTATGCAAGCCATAGCATTGACCATTTTTTGGATCGTCCAGTTCCCATTCCAAGGAAGGATTGTTACTATATATAAGTTAGATTTCATTACCCCTAATGCTATTTATAATGATGCAAACAGAGTCCCACTTTTGAATACCCCACAATATAAGAATATCAGAGTAGGACTTCTTAAAGACTCTTCACTGATAGGAGTTTTTCCATTGTCAAACCCTCCTCCTACTTCACAAAATGCATCCTTAAACATGATTTCTAGCTCTATTATAGACAAAGGGAAATCTATTGTTGAATCTGCATCACTTAATCCTTTTGAATAAGTATACAATGCAATACAATCCACTAGTGACCCTACCATCAATGATCATTTGTTGGTGGCCTCGGATTTTTATCACCTACCATATTGGATAGACAGCCCCCCCCCATCTCTAGATTATCTTTCACATACACTTCCTACTAATGAATCCATTATGGAAGTTATGTCCCTTGAAGAGATGCCTTGGAGAGATCATCATCATCGATCTTCTTTCCTTCCCCCTTTCCATGTGGTAGAAGAGAACTTTGCATCAGCAATTTCATCTAATATAGTCATAGACCCTCAGTATTCGATCCTCACTCACGATGTCAAGTCTGAGGGAGATATATGCAATATTACCAAAAGTATGCACATGGACATATCAGTGAAACCTGGTGTTCCAAAGAATATACAAATAGTCCATAACTCTTTTCCTTTTGAGGTTCAATTATATACCACCTTATTCAAGGAATTTCGAGATGTCTTCGCTTGGACATATGAAGAAATGTTGGGGATTTATCCCTCCATTGTTGTTCATGAGATCAAAACCTACCCTAGTGCCAAGACAGTATGCCAAAAATTACGCCAGGTACATCCACGAAAAGCAGCAGCCATTAAAGAGGAAGTTGAAAAACTTCTACAAGTTGTTTTTAGATACCTCGTACCTTTAACTGAATGGGTATCCAATATAGTTCCTGTGAACAAAAAGCAGGGTACTATCTGGGTTTGTATCAATTTTAGGGATTTGAATCGGGCTTGTCCAAAGGACAATTTCTCTACTCTCTATATCGATCAAATAATCAATAATTATGCTGGAAGCATCATCTTTTCATTCATGGATGGATTTTTTGGCTATAATCAGATCAAATTCCTCCCTTCAGACCAACATAAGACGACCTTCATCTGCCCATGCGGACCTTTTCCTATCACAAATTACCTTTTGTCTTAAAAAATGTTGGCGCTACCTTTCAACGCACCATGTCGTATGATTTTCATGGTATTAAACACATTGTGGAGCCCTATCTAGATGACCTGCCTACTCATTCCAAGCAGCAAGACCTTCATGTTGATCATCTAAGAGCTATTTTTCTTAGATGTCATCATTTCAACATCTATCTGAACCCCCAAAAATGTGTTTTCTGTGTCGACACTAGCTGATTTCTTGGTTTCATCATGTCTAAGAATGGCATCTTTATTGATCGTTTGAAGATCGAAGCTATCCTAGCTCTACCTGCTCCCACTAACGTCACAGAACTCCAAAGTTTGCAAGGGAAGGAAAATTTTCTACATCATTTTTTCCGCAACTACACAGAAAGGACACATGGTTTCATGAGATTTCTTAAAAAGGATACAGCTTTTTTCTGGGATGACTTCGTGCAGAACGCATTTGATAATCTCAAACATGCTCTCACTCATGCACCTGTGTTGTAACCACCTGATTATACAAAGGATTATTCTTTGTATGTGGCTGCATTCCTATCAACTATAGGCATGGTCCTAGTTCAAACAGACAAACACGACCTAGAACATGTGATCTACTATGCTAGCAAGATTCTTCTAGACTCAAAAACCCGATACTCACATGTGGAGAAACTAGCCCTGGCCACGGTCATCACAGTCCCCTGGCCACGGTCATCATAGTCCAAAAGTTTCGTCACTATATTTTGCTTCGCACTACTACTGTTTATGCTGAATCTAACCCCATGTACTATTTTTTGACACGTCAAGTACTTGGGGGAAAATATTCACGATGGATTGTCATCCTCCAGGAATTTGAGTTGGATTTTGCTAAAACCACTTCCAAGAAGTCCCTTGTTTTTGTTGAGCTTATATGTGA
This sequence comes from Pseudotsuga menziesii, assembly GCA_001517045.1. Classification (NCBI taxonomy): domain Eukaryota; kingdom Viridiplantae; phylum Streptophyta; class Pinopsida; order Pinales; family Pinaceae; genus Pseudotsuga; species Pseudotsuga menziesii. The sequence goes on along the minus strand of LPNX010197383.1, from coordinate 22,165 downwards.
CCTTCCCCATACTATGGAGGACACAGATCCCATCGATTCATTACCTGATGAATCGTTGTTTCTCACTAGTACGACTAATCCATGGTATGGAGATATCATTCTTTATCTACCGACTTTAAGATATCATCCCACCGCTACTCACGATGAACATCGTTATATCTGCCACCAGGATAAATACTATCTCATTCTGAATGATAGCTTATGCCACCGTTGCATAGATTCTATCTTATGACATTGTGTTACACATGAATAAGTTGAAATCATTTTAAATGATTGCCACTCTAGAGCTTGTGGTGGTCATCTCTCTGGGTGGGCTACTTCCTATGAAATCTTGCGTGCAGGGTATTTATGGCCCTCGATTTTCAAAGATTGTATTGAAACTATCAATAAATGCCCTCCCTGTCAAATGTTCACAGCTAAGAAGCGCACCCATCCAAATCCGCTCCACCCTGTCATAGCAATTGGTCCTTTTGCAAAATGGGGCATAGACTTCGTGCATTGTAGGCCTACCTTGGTGGGGGGGAATGGCTACATTATTGTGGCTGTAGACTACTTTACAAAATGGGTTGAGGCTATGCCCACATATGTTGAATATGGGAAAGTAGCTGCAATGTTCTTATTTAAACATATCATTGCTAGTTTTGGGACTTCTAGGGCCATTATGACCGACCATGGGTCACACTTCCAGAACAAAATGATGGTAGAACTTAGTGCAAAGTTAGGGTTTCACCACGATAACTCTACACCTTACTATCCTTAGGCCAATGGCCAGGTTGAAGGGATAAATAAAGTGTTGAAAACCATGCTTTGGCGAATGGTAGGGAAGGCCAAATCAAATTGGCACTTGCAACTATTTTCTATGCTTTGGGCCTATAGGACCACTGTAAAGACTTCCACCGGTTTCACACCTTTTCAATTAGTATATGGATTGGAAGAAACTCTCCTAATAGAATGTGAGATTCCTTCTCTAACTCTCACTGTGGAACTTTTTCCTAACACCACTATAGAAAAGGAATGATTTCTGTATCTAAATAAACTTGATGAAACTCACTGTGATGTTGCCTTAGCAAATGAGGCACAGAAACGGCAGATGAAATCCCAATATGACAGAATCGTTCATCCCCGCTCTTTCAATGAAGGAGATTTGGTCTTGACTTATGACCAAAAGCATGATAAGCTGGGGAAAAGGAAATTTGAATCTATTTGGCATGGGCCTTACATTATCAACTGTGTTTTGGAAAAGGGTGCATATGAGTTAGTAGACTACGATGGGATATCCCTGAGTGAGCCCCGCAACAAGCTCTACCTTAAAATATACTATCCCTAGGTCATCTAGCATAGGGTCTTTGTAAATATTGTTTATAGATTGTGGTGTGTCTTGATTTTAAAGTGTGGTATTTTGTGTGATTTAAGATGTGTTTCACAAACCCTACTTATGTATGTCCTATGTCTAATGGACAGATTGACCACTTTTACCGAATTTGCGGATGGTGCTAATCATTACACACTAAATCTTGCATCGACAGCGTGGGTATTGTACTCTCCTACAGGTGATATGGTGAGTTCAAGGGGTGTTTATTTATGTCCCTCCATTAACAATCTCGCAGAGTATCATGCGGTGATTGGATTGTTGACGGAAGCCCTAGCTAATGATGTAAGGGAGATTAGGGTTTACCTAGATTCGAAACTAGTTGTTCAATAGCTTAACCAAGTCTACACCGTTCGAAACCCTCTACTCCTTCAGGAATTCCGAAGGGTTAGTCTCTTAGAAAGGTCTTTTTAGCAAGTCGTGTATCAACATATTCTGAGACATTTGAATACTATTGTGGATTCCTTAGCTAATTATGTCTTAGATTGGTATATTGCTCATAATTAAAAATCCATTGTAACATAAACAACATGCATGTAATTTCATAAGTAGGCATATATTTCACACATCACATTTTTTGTACACACATATGTAAATAAATTATATATATATAAACGGTGAAGATGAGATACAAAAATGGGCTGAAACATCGAGTTTTCAGTGCCCCCAAATCGAGGACTGTCATAGTTCAAAATATACATATAAAGGGAAAAATATGAAGCCTCGAAGCTTTCAGTATGAATAGATATATAAAAAAGTGGAAAGTATTTGTATACTAGTCATCATCATGGTGATGCTCATGATAGCATGTAATGGCCTGAGCCATGCTACAGAATAGCCTGGAAAACTATCCTGAGACTCCCGCAGTATGATGTTGGTAGCGCATGAGTAGGAATCCCTACAGTCAAACGCTGCAAGTTCACCTCAAGATCTCCAGATTCTCATCTGCCTCAGAGTGATAAGCCACCATATCTCTCACTCGTGCCCGCCTCTCAATAGGCAACATCCCAACTAGATGGACATGTCTAATGTTTGCATAGACCATTTTCACTTGTCTTAGCATTACAAAATAAAAATTGGATAAAATTGAAAACTTCAAAACGTGATGGATAGTGTTTTTCTTACCTCAATCATCCCACTCCTCTCCCTGAAGTAGTGGAAGCTCTGGATCCTCATGGAATTCTTCCCCCTCATAGGCATAATCCTTAATCAGAAGTAGTTGGCCTCTCAACCAGTGAAAGAAGGCTGATCCATAGACAAATTTGGGGCCCCCGCCACCATGATGGGCCATAACATAAACCCATCTCAGCATCCTAGGATCCTTAGGATCTAGTCTACTCATAGTCACATGGGGCCTCATGTGGGGCACCCTCTGTAGGATGAAAAACACTACCACAACTCCATAACCAAACTCTTTGAGTGTCCCTCGCTTGCCCTTGTTCAGTTGATCCTTCAAGCTAACTAACATGTCCTCACACCAGTTAAATATTGTAGGATCCATACACTCTAGGGAATATAGCATATGTACCCTAGTGGTCAAGTGAGTAGATCTAGTTACGAAAACCTTTCTGATGGTATAAACTACCATCCTCAAAGGGAGGTCTACTATCTACTGGATGCGAAGCTTCCCGAATTGGGCATGCGTCCCCAGTGCACAATATCTGTCAATTATATCATCCAAGGAAAGTTCACCACCCTGTGGGCCGGATACAACCACTGGTCTCCCTCTCCAAGACAGCCCAGTCAAGAAGTATATGTCCTCAATGTCTATAGTTAGGATGTGGGTCCTGACCATGAAATGTTGTTGCTTGGGGTCCCACATGTCAATAATATACTCCAAAATATGGATGTAGTCCTTCATGCCTAGTACCCTGAAATATTTTAATAACCCGCAGTTCTATAAGGCCTCTATGGTAGTTGGATCACTAACAGCTTGGAAGTCTGTTGTTTCATGCTCATGCTCTTTCCATACAACCATGAGGTGGATGTTGTTTTGCACCTGCAATACATCAAAAAAATGCATTAAAACCCACTTCATGGATGAAAGGAACATAGAAAAATGATGTTTTAGACAGAGGGGAAGACAAAAATTAAGTTTTGGGAGATAGGGGGCATAATTTTTGCAAAAAACCTAGTTGTGATGCCTTTTTATTTCATGGAAAGAGCACCCAGTGCTTCTTCTAGTTGCAGACAAAGCGCCTATGGCACCCAGTGCTTCTTCTAGTTGCAGACAAAGCGCCTATGGCACCTCTGTCTCAACACTGCAAAGCATCAATTCATAACACTCCTGTCGGTTGTGGATAGAGCACCTACGGCGCACATGTCCTAGCATGACAGAGCGTCGTTGCGCACACGCTTTGAAAAAAATGACGTTACCACAGCACGCATTTTGGGTTTCCAAAACACCCCATGGACCCTCCACCTCCAGTCAAAAAACCTTCTATCTCCGGTTTAAAACCAAAAAAATACCATGGGCATGAAAAAGAATGGTTAATATACTTACCTCTTCCAAGCAATTTGAGAAACAATGGATGGAAGCGCTCACAATCATCGATGGAATCTCTCCTCTTTTCACTCCAACTCCCAACTCTCCAAATGGTAAAGTAACAATGGTAAAAACTTTTACTATTACCTTCTATTTAAAGTAATTTTGGGACCTTTTGTTATTTATTTTATTTTAATTATTTTTGAATTCCAAAGTTACTTTAATAAAGTGGGTTTTTATTATTTGTTTATAGTCTTAATGGAGTTGGATTTAATGTGTTCTTTGAGCTTCCAGGTCAAAATTTACATGACTTGTGGCTATGAATTAAGCTCTTTTTGTCTTTTCAATCTTAGGGTGGCAATGAAAAAGTACCGAGCATCTTTGTACACCTTTCACGTGCTCATTAAACCACCAGTAAAAGAGTGTCGAGTCCACTTTTTCGCTTTTTCAAACTCGTAAAAACTAGATTATGGAAAAGGAAACCCACTTTGGAGTTATATTTAAGCTCTTTTCAGTCTCCTTAAAAATATAAAAATATTTCCAAGCGAACTTGTTACATTCATGCTTGTAAAAGTATTAGAACGATTGGCTAGTCGGTGGTAGGTTATCTCTTTTTTAGACCGACTAGGCCTATTTATGAAAAAGGACCTTTTGGAGTCTCCTTGTGTCTTCATTCAAACTCTCTAAACATGAACGATACTGAGTTCACTTTCATCGGACTCATAAAATCAAACGATGAAAGACCCTATCTGGGAATTAACCCCTCCTTTCTTGGGTTCGTAAAAGATGTGAGAATGGACTCATCGCTTGATGAGTTATAACGAGTGTCTTTTACCATCTTTAAAATCATAAAAAATAAAAGAGGCACCCATCCTTTAAGATGGGGAAATTAAGGGAAAGGGGAATTTTTTTCATTTGTACTTATGGCAGTTTACAGTCCACCTTTGAACATGGCACCTGTCTGCATTTTCATATCTGAACAGTTGGGTATTTATCATGTCTCTGAGTCGATCCACTTTTGTGAGTCACCTAACTCCTTTGAGTCAATTAAAATAATTCTCTATCATATTCATTGCATTACACTTGGTTTCAGTCTCTTCAAGTCAATGCTTCCAAGTCATTTGTCATGCTGCAAATTGTTCAAAGGATGTCTCTTCTGAAAAATAACTCATCAGTAACTCTACCTATACATAAAGTTAGTCATGTCTGAGTTAGTTTCATCACTTCAAATCAACTTTTGTTCCATGTTTCGTGTCACTGATGGGGGGATCATCATGGCCCTCCTTGGACGAGTCTATTCCCATCGACTTCAGCTCATCATCTAGGAATTAGGCCTAGAAACCTAGTCAAGTACCTTGAAGCATGCATGCCTCAATGGCATGTTTCCTCACTTTCAACGGTAGGTTTTCATCAATGACCTCTGATTGAAATATTCTATCAAGTGTTCAACTTCAAAACATCTATTCACACTTGGGAGAATGTACTGAGATACCTTGAGGATCATTGACATTAATGATGATTTCCCTCATACTTGTTAATAGTATACATCAATGACTAGTAATCAATTGGTTTCTTCCATGTTCGATGTCAAAACATCTATTCACATGGTTAGGATCATATCAGTTGGGATTGGAATGTAGACCCTGAGTGATTAGGATTCATCATTATGGTTTCCTATCCTCAGATTGTGTTTAGATATCAGTTAGAGTCTTGACTTGGATCCACATTGTATGCTTGGTGGCTATGTTCAGTATTTAAGGTTGGGTAGCATGGATCTACAGTGTATTTTTATTAGCCATGGCATGGTCATCATCATGGATCTACAATGTATTGATCCGCAGCCATGATTAAGTTGGATAAGTCAGTTCCTAGTTCTATGTTAGTTATGAGCTCATCTCTCATTTCCTCTATACCAGATTGATATCTTGCAAACTATTTCACCTATCACTTCCTTCTAGCCTCATACTTCGGTGGGAATTCTGTTGCACCTGAAAATTCCATAGTTGCATGTTTGCCTTTCAGAAATCCTAGCCTAAGATTCCTTGGAAAAAAATTTCCATCCCCAGGAAGGGTGGCGCTTTTCCCTAGTTCTGACAAAGCGTCAACGGTGCTCTGTCCAGTGGAGTAAAAGGAATCGGCTCCTCTTTGTCTTTTGGAATTAGGCATCGATGGTGCTTATCCTAGTTGAGAAAAAAGAGTTGGTGCTCTTTCACCTAAAACCAAGTGCGTCAATCAACCAAAAAAATGAAAAAAAAAGTTCTAGAAGCTTCCTTGTGAAAGCTTCCATGGAGGCAGTTCCTACTAGCTAGGGAGAGGTGGAATTTTCCTTCCTCACCTGTTGGGATCACCTCCTATCCACTTCCTAAGTGAATCTTATGAAATATGGTCTATAAATGAAATCTTCATGGAGTGAGTGAAGGAGGCCAAAGAAAGCACCCTTATGCTATTGGACTGAGATCTGGTTTAGAGGTAAGATAGAGTGAGCTGATGTGTGAAGAGATTGTTGTAGGTGTGAAGTATTGTAGATCTGTTGTAGGTGATAAAGCTAGCAACATCAAGGATTTATGGTTGTAACTTTACTCTCTCATTATTAATATAAAAGTGTTCCCCTTTCCTGTATTTAATGTGTTCTAATTGTAGTTAAATATTGTCAGACTCCTTGATCACTAACATAGGTAATTGATTTGTCATGATGCTCCCACTTTGTGTTTTTGTCTTTTGATCTATTTTGTAGATATTGAACATTCCAAAGAATTTTGGAACAAGGACAAAAGGACTTAGGTCTAAGGTATGATTTTGGTTTCATGTTGTTCAATTTGATTATATAGGGGAAGGATATGTTTTTGTTCTCTTTTTTTATACACTCATGTCTTACAGGGTAGAGGAACAACTCTTGTCCACAAGAGGTGTAAAATTCCTTAAAACACTTTAACATTAATGAGACTCACGATGCCATGTGGTGGTAAATTTCCATGCTTGAATCACTTCAATTATTTTTAATTTAAATTCCAATATTAATATGTGTCTATACTAATGTAGACATCCCAGAGTCATTTTATGCAGTATCTAGGGTTTGTGTTCATAGTAGCTTATCCTTATTAATAGTAGCTTATGAGAAATCGATCACGTTCCTTTGTAAGAGAGAAAGGATCACTTGTATTAAATGTAGCATAATGTTAGATGATCTTCCAAAGTTGTTACTATGACCTAAACATTGTACAAAATAAATTATGGATGATTGAGACATTACTCCATTGAAATGTTTCACCTGTATGGTAAAATCTTGCATTAAGGAGTCAAATTTTAAAAACTCTACCTTGAAAGTGTGTGGGTAGTGTGCACATGTCATATTTTCCTAAACATGCTTTTTGAAAATTATGACACTCAATTTTTCTACTTAGTTTGGTTTGTATGCCCTTGAGACCAATTCACCAAGTGTCCTTGAATGACTCTAATAAGCAAGTCTCAATTTTCCATAAAATGAAAACCGAGAGTTAGATTGATGAATTGTCAATTCCATTGGAATTAAGACATTGGATTACCATTAGGGGCACCTTTATCCCAAAATTTGCATGGCTTGAAGCTTGTTTTATTCAAAATTCTCAAAACTAAGGGTTTTCTCAATAAGTGGTAATGCAAAATATATGAGAGAGGAGGGACATAGTACCAACTTCCCATTTACTCCCTCCATAATAGTTGATTGGATATAGTCATGGTTCATGAGAATCACAAACTAGAATATGCCACAATTAAGCTATAAAGTTTTGTGAATTAAACTAGAAGATCCATCGTATTCTCTAAAAAAAAGTCCACTACAGTATCTGATGAAAAAATTGGATTTCAAGTAAGACTTCCATGTCTAATGCACATGTTTTCTTAATTAGGTTCTCATATTTGTGGAATGAAATAATATTCTACTTGGAATTCAATGTATCGACTAGAAACAATCTGTAAAAGAGAACCTACCATGTCTTACTGCACAATAATTCAAGATATATTGTCTAAAGATTCTTATGGCTACTCCTTTACACCAAGTATACTAGCAATTATACCATCAAGATGATTACATACAAAATAATAACACCTGATGGCGAGTGTAACATTATAAATTCCCAACCATTTTTAAACCAACTTTGTACCTTTCCTTCAATATGGAACTATTAGTAAAATAAAGTCAATTACCTACAATTTTCCATAAAATTATTTAGAATCCTCAAATTAATCATTCGACAAAGAAACAAGAAAATAACCAAAGGCTTTCAAATGTAAAATTTGTCTCGCATTCATGGATGATAACAATCACAATTTGAATAAACCTAATATCTACACTAAGATGGAATTTCCTCTATATTTAAAATTCATATCCATGCATAACATTTATGAAAGGAGAAAGCAATAGAAAGGTCACATTATCACTTATAATCGTCATACATTCACACTAGTAATTAATAACTTTTTGGCTTACTATTACATTTTGTAAATAAAATTAGTAGGGATAAAATTGAAGGAACCTTTTCCACCCAATCATAGAACTCTATATAGAGCTCACACCATGCTAAGAATCATATTTTTAAAAGGAAATTTATCGTAATTAATGCACTTTAAAATACAAGAATATATATAATATCACATACAATAATATCATCCGACCAGTGATTTTCACATGCAATAACAATCAATAATCAAGTGAATTCAACATTAATTGAAGTTAAATCATGACCATACATTATTTAATCTAGTAATGTAAGAACGTGTGGGACTCCTCTACAATTCAATTAAATCCAAATAATCTATAAAAGTGACAAAGGAAGTCAAGAAGTGCTAATAAAAATATATAAGTACAATAGATCATCCGAGAGTGTAACCAAGAGAGTGTAACCAAGAATAGTCTAATTCAAGTTAATACCATTATTCTTTGCAACCAAAGGAAAATAGAAACCAATATATAGTTATCACCATGATTCAACCTTCACTTTGGTAGAGAAGAATAATGCACAATGTGACCAAGCAAACTACTATAAAAATTATGCCCAAAACCCACCCAAAAGACATAAGGTGTATATATTACTCCAATTCAAATTAGATGTGTTTATTATTCACAAAGTGTACCCTTGATTTCAATTCAATGATAAGTGTATGCGAAAATAAAATCTAGTTAGTAAGGTCGCATTGATTTCAATTCAATGATAAGTGTATGGGAAAATAAAATCTAGTTAGTAAGGTCGCATTGATGGTGAAAGGTAGTGTTAATTTTATGCAAATAGATAAGGGAGTTAGAAAATTTGAAATAAGTAACAAAATTAGGTTTGAAGTAGGGCTTTGCATCTTTCCAAAAATTTGTTTGGTGGTGTTGAAAACACCCATTGTTCTTATAGATGGAACTTTATGTGCCTATGACTCTTTGTATAAGTTAGGAGCATGGAAGGGAATTATTTATAGACTCGTGCACTAAAAAAATTGTAATGATTTGTAAATGCATTGAAAAAATTATAAAAATAAAAAACAACTGACATACCTTCAAATAGAACACAAGATTGAACAACTTTCACAATGTGAAACTCTCTCTCCTTTCCCTCCAACAAGAAATTAAGGTTTCTGTCAAATTTGGAATTTTGGATATTTGATTGCATAGAAAGTTGTGCCTCCCTAGAGCACATCTATTGATCCCTGGATCAATATTTTTGATTTAATAGATCTCTAGGAAAGTCAAACCCTAGTTTGGCTTTGGACCAAAAAACTGCAGAAAACTAGAAAACTGCAGAAAACTAGAAAACTACATAAAACCAAAAAACTGCAGAAACTACAGACCAAAATCTCGTAAGTCAATTTTGAGAGGTGAATATTTGGAACCTCTATAAATCAAGTGTATCATTCAACTCACCTCAGTCAAGCGCATCTCCTGGTAAGGTCAGTTCTGCATTTTGAGAAATTTCAATTTTTTTTAGTGACCTCTTGGATAAGATGGCCCCAAGCACTAAGCTTGAGGACAAGCTAAAGGGCATAGAGAATTTTCGAGCATGGAAATATAGGATTGGTATCATTCTTAGAGAGAATGATCTTGACAAATACATCAAAGGACAAGTTGCAGAACCTAAAGAAGATTAAGCTAAGGAGAATCACAAGAAGGACCTAATTAGGGCAATGAGGATCATTGTTGATTCTATCAAAGATCACTTGATTCCTTAAGCATCATCCAAAGAGACCCTAAAAGAGATGTATAATTCCCTATACATAATGTATGAAGGAAGGAACATCAATAGAAAGATGAATTTGAGAGCTCAATTAAAGAGTACCAAGATGAGCCAAGGAGAATCCATTCAAGGCTACTTCGCAAGGGTCTCCCAGTTCAAGGAGAAACTAGAAACCATTGGAGACTCCCTTAATGAATATTAACTAGTTATTACTTCTCTCAATGGTCTCAATAGACCTTGGGATTCATTCATACAGACTATGTGTGCTACATGGAAAGAATGANGGAGGCTAGAGTAGCCAATAGAGAAGCTCTACTTAAAGAAGATGATCAAGCCCTAGCCACCCATACCAAAAGAGGAAGAAGTCAATCTAACTTCAAGAAGTAAAGCCACAAGGAGTCTCGACCTCCCAAGAGGTTCCAAAGGACAAGAGGAAACAATCAGAGGAAAGAATACTCAAACTTTCAATGTTTCCATTGTCACAAGATAGGACACATTGAAGAAAGAAGAATACAAAAACAACAACAAAATACATCATGCACACCTAACAGAAGATGATGAAGAAGAGGAAGAAGGACCTCAATGAAAACAAGCAAAAGAAGAAGATACATAAGAGTATGTATTATTCTATGCACTCTCTGGGTCGGTGAAACCTCAAGAATATACATGGCTTATTTATAGTGGTGCTTCGAAACACATGACAAGACAAAAGAAAACTCTATCAAAAATTGAAGAGAATAACTCTCCTTAGAAAGTATCATTAGGAGATGACTATCAATATCCTATCAAAGGTATTGATGAAGCAAGTTACAAGGTTGATTCTGGAACCGCCATGAAGATGAAGGAAGTATTATATGTACCTTGATTGAAAAAGAACTTACTTTTTATCTCAAAATTAGATAAGAAAGGATATAGGGTTGCATTTATAGATGGACAAGTACTTATGTGGCCCAAAGAAAAATCAATTGAAGATGCAGTTGTCATCGGTGAAGAAGAAGGAGGATTATATAAACTCAAGGGACATTCGAAAGCAACCCTTGTTCATGAAACCACTAGCCCAAGTGAACTATGGAATAAGAGGCTTGCTCACATCAACTACAAAGCACTACCCTACGTGGGCAAAGTAGTAACAGGTTTACCAGATTTGAAGATCGATCATGAAGGCACTTGCAAAGGATGTGCAAGAGGAAAGAATATCAAGAATCCATTTATGAAGAGTGAAACACATACTAAAGAATGGTCTTGCGGAAAGAAAGAATAGGGCCATTATAGAAGCAGTGAAGAAAACAAGAAATGATCAAGATATTCATATGCATCTATGGATTGAAGCAACAAGAACAACAGTTTATTTACATAATAGATTATCCCATAGTGCCCTTGGATTCGAGACTCCAGAAGAAATGTTCATAGAAAATAAGATTGAAGTAAGCCACCTTAAGACATTCGGTTTCCCATTATATGTTCACATACCAAAAGAAATGAGAATTAAGTTGGATCCTTCCGGAAATAATGGAATATTTTTTGGATACTATGAAGTCTCCAAAGCCTTTAGAATATACATTACAAGATTCCGTCACACGAAAATTGGTAGGGATGTCACATTTGATGAAGAAACAACTATCAAGAGATCCAGAAAGTGTCAGCATGAATAAGTATATGAAGAAGATACACCTCCGAGAAATATAGAAGATGCACCCTCCCTTGAAGAAGAAACATCAAAGGACCATGATATGTTATAACCTCAAGAACCTCCTACTATGATTATATCAAAGAGAAATCCTTCTTGGGTAATAGAAATTTTACAAGAATCATAGAAATATGGAGCTTCAAAAGGGTCCACAAGAGTAACCAAAAGATGAAATCCATTTTCTAGTTATGTAGCTTTGATGTGTGATCTTGTAGATCAAGAACCTACCAGTTATGAAGTATTTGTACAGAAGAAAGAATGGGTAGAACCAATGACGAAAGAATACCAATCAATAATGAAGAATGATGTTTGGGATATAGTTCCCAAACCAAAAGACAAAGGTGTGGTATCTTCCAAGTGGATCTACAAGATAAAGCATACAACTGATAGAAGTATTGAGAAATACAAGGCAAGGCTTGTGGCTAGAGGATTCTCTCAGAAAGAGGGAATTGATTATGAAGAGACATTTGCGCTAGTAGAAAAGTACACTTCCATTAGAACCATCATGGAACTTGCATCCATGATGAAGTGAAATTTACACCAAATGGATGTGAAGACAACCTTCCTGAATGGTGTTATTGAGGAAGAAATGCACATAGAACAACCACAAGGATTTGAAGTTGAAGATAGATGGACTCACGTATGTAAGCTGAAAAAGGCTATGTACGGACTGAAGCAAGCTCCTAGAGCTTGGCATGGAAGGATATATAGATTTTTTACGAGCTTGGGCTTTACCAAAACTAAGTCTTCCCTAACGTTTACTTTAAAGTTATGGATGATGAACCTAACATATTTTTTTGTATGTGGATGACTTATTTCTAACAGGAAATGAGAAACAGATTGTAGAGTGCAAGAAGAAGCTTGCCGAAGAATTTGAGATGAAATACCTTGGATTGATGCACTATTTTCTAGGTATGGAAGTATGGCAAAGTCCAGAAAGAATCTTTTTCAATCAAGGAAAGTATGTTGTGGAAATCTTAAAAATATTTGATATGTTGGATTGTAAAGCCACGGCCACACCTATGGATACCAACCTAAAGTTGTTATCTAAGGAATCATCATAGTTAGTGGATGTGACTCAGTACAGACAAATTATTGGGTCATTGATGTATCTGATGAATAGCAGGCCAGATAAATGCTTTGTTGTGAACACTCTGTGTTAGTATCTAGTTAAACCTAGATGTGTTCACCTGACAGATGCAAGGCATGTGATGAGGTACTTGAAAGGTACGATAGAATTTGGCCTATACTATGTTGGAGATCATGAGTATAGATTGTATGCTTATACAGATGTAGATTGGGATGGAAGTGCCTCAGACAAGAAGAGCACCTTAGGTGGATGTTATTGGCTAGGATCCGCCATGATCTCATGGTTTAGAAGGAAGAAGTCCAATGTTTCTCTCAGCACAGCTGAGGCAGAGTATATAGCATCTTGTTCTGCTAGTTGTGAATCCATATGGCGTCAGAAGTTGATTTCAGGTCTATTTGACCTGGATTTGGATACCATGGTGATTCTATGTGACAATGAGAGTTGTATAAAGATGACAGAGAACCTAGTGTTCCATGAAAAATCAATGCACATATAAATCCAGTATTTTTACATATGGGATATGGTATAGAAGGGAGCTATAAATCTCCAGTATGTGAGTATAGATGAGCAAGTTGTTGATGTGTTGACTAATCCTCTGTCTCGAGTAAAGTTTGAATACTTCTGTGACAAGATTGGTGTGGTTCGAAAAGACCTTCCTCATAAGGAGGAACAAAATGATGTTGTAGACCTTCCTCGTAAGGAAGAACAATGATAATTATGTTGTAGACCTTCCTCAAAAGGAGGAACAGTGATGATGATGTTGCAAACCCTCGTCAAAAGGGGGGGCAGGTTGATGATGTTGCAGACCCTCCTCGAAAGGGGGAGCAAGTTGATGACCTTACAGACCCTCCTCAAAAGGGGGATTAGGTTGATGATGTTGCAGTGTGATTGTATCATCCTTGGACATTAGTCCTAAAGTGATCCACATACTTCTGTCTTCGTGTCGTAGTGGTATTGTATCATCCTTGGATATTAGTCCTAAAGTGATTCGAAGACTTTTGTCTCCGTGTTGCAGTGGGATTGTATCATACTTGGAAATTAGTCCTAAATTGATCTGAAGAATTATGTCTCCATGTTGAAGTAGGATTGCATCATCCTTGGACTTATGTCCTAAAGTGATAGAGATTTATCATCCCGTAGTTGGATCCATTGACTTTTGTCTCCATGTGGTGATAGGATTGCATCATCCTTGGAATTATGTCATAAAGTGATAGGGGTTGATCATCTCGTAATTGGATCAGGTGAGGATTGCATCATCCTTGGAATTACATCCTATATTGATAGGGGTTAATCACCCCATAATTTGATAAGGTGAGGATTGCATCGTCCTTGGACTTATGTCCTGAAGTGATAGGGGTTGATCATCCCATAATTGGATCAGGTGAGGATTGCATCTTCCTTGGACTTATGTCCTAATGTGATAAGGGTTGATCATCCCATAATTGGATAAGGTAAGGATTGCATCATCCTTGCACTTATGTCCTAAATTGATAGGGTTTGATCATCCCATAATTGGATCAAGTGAGGATTGCATCGTCCTTGGACTTATGTCCTAAAGTGATAGGGAATGATCATCCCATAATTGGATCATGTGTGATGTAGTTTATGTTGCTACTGATGATGACATTGTTGATCGAAATATCAAATATTGTTGTAGATGATCAAGTGATCGAGTGTTACAGAAGATGAAGATCAAAGATGAAGATCAAAGATGAAGACTCTATACTGTAGAAGATGATGCTCCAATACTGAAGATGTTGAATATGTTCCAGTAATTGTTCTAGTTGTTGATGATTGTTGAAAACTTCCAATGATGTATAGATGTATCACCTTGATGATGTTGAAGATGCTCTCTCTCCATGATCCTACAGCTGATGTTGTTGTTGTCAATAGATTACCCTTCTCGTTAAAGGGGAGTGTTGAAATGTTGTAACTTTGAATAATATTCTAAATGTATTTTTACTATTTTAATCTATCGGATATGTTCTATTCCTTCGTCGGGATGTTATTATTGTATTTGGTCATCATAGAGTCATGAGGTAAAATCTCTGTTGTAAGTCGAGTCAATAGAACCCTCTAGAATATAATATTATATTTTTTTGTATCTTCCTAGGTGAAGTCCGCCCAATAAAATTGTTGGGGTCGACCTGTTAGGGAAAAAGTCAAGTGGAAGATAGAGTATAAATAGAGGAGGCATGTTTCTCATTTGAACACACACACACACACACTTGTGTATAGCACATAGGAGATATATATATATATATAGGGAGAAGGAGCACATATTTGGGGTTTTATCTTTGTACTTTTGATACATCTATATAGAGGAAGTTTTGTTGTGTTTTCTTCCCCTAGAGGGTTTCCCAAGATAAATCCGTGTCTATCTTATGATTATGTTTCTTTTAGTGATCCTGCATATACTATTGTTGTGAATTTGAATTGAATACTAATGATATCTAGCTAAGCATATAGAATATTAAGACAACACTCAAAAAATTTCCGTGAAATATGACCCCTCGTGGGTTGGCGATTTAACTAATTGATACTTTGGTGGCTTTGTTATATTTACAGTTCCTTAGTAGCACATATGGTCTTGGAAACCTTGGTGGTATCAAACACAATTCCCTTGGTGTTTCTTTCTGCATTGATGACTACTTAGTAAATTGCTTCTTTGTTGATACAAATCCTAGTGACCTTTGGTGGCACCATCTTCTTCTACAACTATGTTGTGTTACTTGGCTCTTTTCAATTCTACACTTTGGCTATTATAGTTTGGTTCTACTTAATTAAGAAAAAATGTGCAATATTCTTCCTTGTTGGTATTGACCTGCTTTTATAACCTTCTCTTAGTTGTCCCATCCTTCTTCGCACTTAACCTACATTGAGTGCTTTCCTAGATGTTTGGACCTTAGCCTATGTTTGGTTTGATTAGCTCAAGATTCATTAGTCTTGTCCAAATCTTGTCGACAGTATTTTCATTTATTATGACGCATCTTTGTCGCCTCACCATTACTTGCATTATTTAGTGTTATTCATTTCTTCTGTGTAGATCTTCACCCTAACTCACTATGTGTGCCTTATGATCCTCCTTCTTGCATGCCTTCTACATAAATATGATAATTCCTATTCTTTTGCGACCTTTTCTCAGTTTCCTTTATCCCTCACTTTTTATTTCCAACTTTCTTTTATTTTCTTTGTCTTTTTTTTTCTCTCTTTTCTTTCCTTTTTTTCCAAGCATGTCTCTTTCTACTTATGCACAGAAGGACAACTGGCCCTATATAGTTTCAATTGACTTTCATCGACAAATCCTTCCATGAGTTCCTCGTTTAATTTTTCCAACTGAATGGTACTTGTGTCAGTCACATATTTTATGATGTATGGACACAACCAATTCATTCAAAACTTACATGGGTGTTTTAAAAACTTGCTATCATAAAACAAAATGAGATCTTTGATCTAGAACTTCTTCTACTAGATGTGTCTGTCATTCCATGCCTTCTCGTTTTCTTTTTGCACTTGCTAATGAAATCCTATGATGAACCAGTCTTCTTCCAGTTCCATTAGCTCTAACAATATTTATTCCACTATGCTAGAATCCATAAGCCCTTTCGATGTAACAATGCACAAACTTGGCACAATGAACTCCATAAGCATAATTGCTTCATGACCATATATTAAGTGGAATGGTGTCTTTCCTGTCAACTTCTTACAAGTTGTTGTATATTAATAACGCATGAATCCTTTGTTCCAATCATATTTTTTAACATTACGTGCCTTTGTCGATGTAGTCTTTAAGATCTTGTTAATTTTTTTTTTAGAGTTGAAAATTCACGACCTTTTATTATTAAAAGTTGCATTAGAAAAAATGATAAGCCCATTACATCTTTTCCAAAGGCACGAAGCCATAATACATATGCATGCATAACTAGTAATGCCAACAATATTTGAATAGTTCTACATTCAATTCCATACTTAAGGAAAAAACTTTGGACCGTCGAAACAAACCAACTCAACCTTCCAGCTAGTGGTGGACAGTCAACCGCCCCTTCGAGAGAAAAACTGATAATAAAAAAAACAAAGAAACTAACACCCAATCATCACACTAACTGAGATCTAGAAATGACTATCTAGAGAAAATCACACTATCCCTGCGCTAACAAAGACCATCCAAGAAGAAAGAGAGGTGAATTCTGCCATCCAACTCACCCAACGAAGTTTTTGATAAAGCATCGGCTTATGTGTTCTACTCACAATAGATATGGTAGAATGAACAACTGTTGAATTCGCTCATCGATATTCTAGAGACTCCCAACAAATAATCACTTGGGAGTCACCAGTGACATGGAGATCCTTCACACCCCACAACTTTGCCACAAAGAGACCACTCCATAAACTGATAACTTTTGCTTGAGTGTTAGAGCCCCTTCCAGCATTTAACCAACCTTTTATCTCCTTCCTCACAACCAATTTTAAGACAAACCCTGCAACACATAATACACTTGTTGCGGCACCATCAAAGAAAAGCAAAGGGAGATTCCTTAGAAAAGGAGGGGAAGAGAGGTCTCTTTTCCTTTTTACTGTTTTCTCTCTATGCCACTCTAAAACATATGAAAGAGTCTTGGCATAGGTAACCTCAACACTTTGAAAATAATTAGTAAACAAGGAGACATTCCTTGCCTTCCAGACCTCCCAAAATATAAAAAAGCAAAGATATTCATATGCAAATTTCTTTTGTTTCCAAACGTGGAGATTAACCCTCACAGATGCCTTCTTCCAGCTATGAGCAATTTTCAAATAGTTCGTAATCAGAAGCCACAGATTATCAAAATATGCACAATCACCAAACAGGTGATGGGTCCCATCAGTATTCCTAAGGCAAAGCGAGCATCTTCTCGGCCCCTTATAGCCCCTTTTTCTGCAATGATTCCCAAGTCAGAGTTTTATCATTAAAAACCAACCATATAAAAAGCTTTAAATTTAATGGCAGATCTCCTTTCCACAACCAACTTATCCACCATTCAAAAACATCTGAGTCTTGCAAAGAGATAATGGAATGGTAGGTGAGCTTGGTTGTCACTTTGTCATCTCTAGAATTGTAGTCCCAAACCAACTTGTCTGCAGAATCTAAGAGAGTGATATTTCCATGGTTCAAAGACAAGATAAAATGCTCCCATTCTTCGACAAGTTTTCCAGATAATCCCAACACCGAGGAGTCGGCCTAGTACTTAGCACTAGAACTTCTCTGAATGTCCTTCAAAACATAAACATTATTCCGATGTAACTCAAAAACCAGTTCATGAGAAATGATAGAGCTATCCTCCAGCCCGCATATAGGATCGATACCCAGCTGAATTTGGATGCCTCTTCCTACCTACCAGCTCAGGTCATTTGCTACGAACGGAAAGGTTCTAGCTAACATTTTCCAGATGATTGAAACTCCCATTTTACCTTAGCTCCTCTCATCCAAAAAATTTAGTCCAACCCTTTAAGATATTTCGCGTTAATCAAAATGCCCCACAAGTTAAATGCCTCCACTATCCCATTTGTTTGAGGGTGATATAATATGTGAAGCATTGATTTAATATTTTATGGTGAAAACAACAATTGGATTAACCAATTCTATACATGATGTTAGATAACATATACCAGATGGGAAATCTTTTTTTATTGATCTTTTAACAAATGTCAAAAATTTTAAACTTTTCTAAAATTAATTTAAAATGTGTTTAATTATTATTATTATATAGACTTCAGATTCATGTATAATATTAAAGGAAGTTGGCTAAACTCTAGACCATTTGCATTTTTTAAGATAAGTTTGGTCAGAATACTAGCAACACGATTTTCTGTTGAAAATGAGATTTTCAGTGTTGAAATTGCAATTTTTATTACCAGATAAAAAATGGCCGGATTGTAGACTGCGCTGCCTCTACTGCTCTGCCGACTTGTTTTGCAGGAATTAATGATTTCATGACGTAGGCTTCCCACGTCATCCCAGGCCACGACTCCTGTTTTGTCTCCCAATAATTAAGTTAAACTTCCACGTGTCACCACGCGTGTCATTGAAAAACCTATCTTTGGTTTTTATGTTTTCGACAAAAAAGAACGTTCTTTATGTGCTTTTACTTTTTAGTATAATTATTTTGATAAAATAAATCTTTATTCATTATTTGATTTGGACACTTCAAATGGAAGCTCCACGCGTAAGCACACTCACCCATCCTTTGACATTATTCAAATGGAAGTAGTGCTTGGCTTTATGTGTTAAACCAAATGTTGATAGGCTTGCTATTGAGGTGGAGTCTAATCTGACAATACATTCCCTGTGAATTTAAGTAGGGCTATAAAACTTGAATGACTATCTTGCCTTTGGTAAGATAGTCGAGTCAAAAAGCTTACGTTAAATGTTTGATGTCAAAACACGAACGTTCTTTATGTGCTTTTACTTTTTAGTATTATTATTTTGATAAAATAAATCCTTATGCATTATTTGATTTGGACACTTCAAATGGAAGCTCCACACGTAAGCACACTCACCCACTTCAAATGGAAGTAGTGCTTGGCTTTATGTGTTAAACCAAATGTTGATAGGCTTGCTGTTGAGGTGGAGTCTACTCTGATAATACATTCCCTGTGAATTTAAGTAGGGCTATAAAACTTGAAGCGTGCTGTCACGTTCCTTGTTTGATGTCAATTGCATTGATAGGCCGGTCTTATTCGAGAGAGTTGAGACTCGGGACAGATTTGACACCAAAGCTAACCTCCTATGCCATTGCCCACTGTTATATCGTGGAGAAATTTGAAGAGGTGTCATTGTTGGAGGTCTTTCAGCGAGATATTACAAACTTATGTAACCTAGTTTTATTTTATTAATCATCTTACATAATATGCAAATTCAGTGGTTGACCTAGTTTTATTTTATGAATCATCTTAGGTAATATGCAAATTCAATGGTTGTTGGCCCTATATTATAGGTGTACAAGTGGATATATTCAATCTAAACAAAGCACTATATGAGGTATATCTAAGTTTTAAAGGTTTTTTTAATGATATAGTTTTCAAGCATGGTTGATTATTATTGTAAAGTTTTTAAGGAGGGTCTTGGGTGATAGGGAAGGGAAAGTCTTTTTTGTTATTTCATGGTTTCCATGTTTGTCAAGAAAATCTAAATATGGATTTGTTTTCAAATTTTGTTTTTTAGATAGCGATATTAACACAAATCTTAAGTGGATTGAGTTGGTCTTTTTATGCTCAAATATGTGTTAAGATCTACACCATTTAGAGTCTCTTGCCAAGTATAATATAATTATTGGAAAATTTTAGATGACCTCAATTTTGTATAATGAGAATACAATATTTCAATGTTGAATGTTGAATCAAACAACAAGTAGGACATCTCAAGAATCTTGTTAGTAAGCGTGAGCATACTAAAAAAAAAGACAAAACTAAAACATAGGCAATCATGTGATAAATCATACTAAAATTATGAAAATAGTTAAAATGGGAAAAAAATCAGCAAACCATAGTTTCAAATAATGATGATAATGCTCATCTAAAAGTGCATATTGAATAATCAAATCTTACGTTAGAGGATAGAGAAAAAGACCAAAATATTGAGCCTCCAGGAGAGGTGGTAGTTGTAAATGAAGCTACACTAAGAAGAATGAGGAAACTTCATGAATTCGACAACTTTAATTTTGATAAAGAATTTATACACTATACAAATTCTAACTTAGAATTCTGAATTAGATTAACGAGTCACCGTGGAACCTTCTCCATAAAAGTGACATAAAAGAATAAAAACAAAAAATAAAACGGGACAATACTTAAAGATTATTCTGAATAAAATGTAAATAAACTCTCTTCTTAAAAGAATAAATCAATTTCTCTTATTAAAAAAGAAGGCCCTCTAAAAACAAAAATGCTTTTAATATCATAGTGAAAAACATCAGAATTGAAAATATATTTTAAGTATGATACCATGTCAAAATGATATATATATATAACAAATAGATAAAAAGACATCTCAAAATCAAAATACTAAAGAAAATTTTAAATATATTTTTTCATTAAAATGAATGTCCATACAAGTGATATACTAATAAAAATAAACATACATAATTACCAACTTATTGTCTTTGTGCCAATTCTCCATTCATGTTCATTTTTATATGGTATATGGTAATTTCACAAGTAATATATTCTCTTATACTTTTTACATGACACATTTTCTTACCTAATCTTTTACCTCTTTCTTTTTTCTTTTTTTTTTCAATGTGGTTCACAAGCCGGCTTGACGGACGGGCTACATCCACGGAATAATTTCAAAAGGGCCCACCCGAAGGGGCCTCACTCTCGGCACACTTCATGCCTAACCCCAAGAGCGTCGAGGAGAATGGATCCCGCGACCTCACTTGCCGGGAGGCCTAACTACGGTTGCTCGACCGATTGAGCTAACTCTTGGGGCTCCTCTTTCTTATATATATATATATATATATATTATGGATTTCTAATTTATAAAATAAGTTAGTAGAGAAAAATAATAATGATAATAAAGGAGCTATATAAATAATAACAATCTTAGGAACAAACTCCATTTACTTGTTTTGGTTATTTATCAACTTAGAGTATTAAAGAAGCTAATACTATTAATAAGCTCATCCAAGAAATATGGAGATTTCTTTGACTCTAATGCCTAATTACAACAACAACTAAGATTTAATTTCATTCATATAATATATCTAATGATTTTGTTGCAAGTGTCTCCATTTGGTTGTTCTACCCTCTAGCCTACATTTTCAAATATTCAATATCAAGTGGCTATGGAATCTTTTCCAATGCAAAATTTCACATAGCATTATATGTTAGGAATTTGCATTAGTGTATGAAATTTTATTAAAAATCAAATCAGCATAAAACATCAAAAGTGTTTCAATTCTTCCAATATTAATAAACACACCACCTATGACTTCAGAAGAGGGGAAAACCAAATCAAAGGATCTAGGCATTTAGGAAAGAATAACCCAAATCCATTACGATAAAATGTACTTGATTTACTTAAATTATGCTAGGATTGACAGTATAAATTCATCGAGAAAATTTACAAGCCCTAAAATACATGCATGGTTATGGTTTTAATATTTTTATGTTGTTTTTTGTTGTTGTGTATGTTCATCTAATTACTTCCACACATGTTTCTAATTCCATTGATTGGAGACATCAATATGTCATCTCCACCTAGGGTTGACAGATCCTATGTTGGCTCCGGGACCATGATTATACCCTTAGATATTATGATTTTTGCTAAGTCTTCTTATATATAATCAAGTATTGTTTCAAGCTAATT
>LPNX010197381.1:148267-167635 GCA_001517045.1 Pseudotsuga menziesii | reverse complement strand
TAGCATGCCTATTGGCAGCCTTGGGACTAGGCTTGGCAGGTTCGAGATTGCTTGGGATGATTTCTTTTTTTTATCAAGAGTGATTGACTTCACTCCACCATTGCATCTAAAAGGTCCCTCAACTTCTTGCACACCCATAAACTATTATATATTGCAAGAGGAGATGAGGAAGTGCGGGTTGCTATTTTGGTTTATATAAAATATTGGAAATCGGTGAAGATAGAAACTATTATATAAAATATTAGAATTCATAAGATATGACCATCATTTTAAATTCGGTTCTTGATATATATCTTTCACAAATCAGAAATCGGCTCTTGTAATAGCTGACCTAATCCAAGCTTCGAACTCCATTATAGCTCGACACTTCCTCTTATTTGAAGGTTCGGCCACGTGTGAGATTCGTGTCATGTCCAGTTGCCGTTCACCATCACTATGGAACAACTAAAACGCCCCACATGGCCAGAATCCAAAATAACAGTACCTGAAATTGTATTTTCAATGTTAACCGATTGATTTTGGAATGTGAAGTTTTAGCATAAGCCAATAAAATATCATGTAATCACAATAAATCATATATATGTGGACAGTTCCTGACATGCCCGCCCATTGGAGTACTTTTCCAATTTGTAATTTTCATTTTAGGTAAAGTTGCACGAATAGATTAATTCTTTTGGTCCTTGATTTATTCCTGTTACTTAAATTATCATTTGGCTGCAAAAAAAATGGCAAATTAAATATGTGCCAATAAAATACTAATATAAATTTATTCACTCTTATAAATTTAATATAATTGTAAATATATTAAAGCTATTTCCCTAATGTTGTTTCACCCTTATAGATTTAATATAATTATAAGCATTGAAACAAATCTCCAAATTTCCTTCCACTATTTCAAAGAATCGGCTATTATAAAATAATCTGAATGGGCTATTACAAAATAATCGACATATAATTATTTTAAATGTAAATAGACGTGAAACTACAAATAAACTCTTATAATTTTGTTTCACATGTGAATCTATTATATTAATTATAGTTTTTTAAAGAATCTTTTTTAACTTAATACACATAACATACATTATTTTGTTACACTAATATTGATATGCCGATTATTTACAAAGAATAATATTGATCAAACTTCACACCTTAATTCCAACATTTGATTATATATATTTTAACATATGAAACATAAATTTTTGTGTTATGATTTTAGGAAGATCTTCACCAGGGAGTCAAGTCAGATTGTGATTAAGCAACTTGTTTTTTCTTTCTGTAAAACCAGCTACCATCGACCAATGATGAAGCATTTTTAATATGTGTGGAAAAGTAATGATAAAGCATTTCAATGTGGAATTGATCCAATGCAAGTATCGAATCATGGATGCTTTTTACAAATGTAATTGCAATTTTTTAACGGAGGACTTTATTTTAGACTATGAAAATGAATGAGAACGTGTTTCAGACTTCAGTTTATACCTTCAACAATTTTGCTACCTTTTCACTCCTTCTATCTTTTTTTGTGATGTTGCTGAAACAACAGTGCATTTGTTCCAACTATTTTTCTTATGTGTTTGAGAAGACAATCTAAGTGTTTGTGTATTGTTCTTTTTTTACAAATACTAGAAGGACTTCTAAGGCTACCAGAAAATAGAGAGTGTGGTGATTGCAAAACCAGGTAGTTCATTGAAGGATGGAGATGTTTGACTTTCAAGATAGTTTCATTTTTCATAATCAACAGCTATGATATTAATTAAGTTGATGTATTTTAATTTTTTTTAAGTATAAACAAAGTAATGCCTGCTTATTCAAATGAACATTATGTGTATAACATCTATTTTATCTTAATGTGAAGGTTGAGACAAAGAGTATACTTTGCTTCTTTTGTAGAAGAGACAGTCGGCTCATGCATGGCGGAGACCAGAGTGAGAATCGTTGTATGACTGAAAGCCAAAAGAGTCAACATGACTATTATTTGACCCTAAAACTTTAACAAAGAACTAGCATACATAGAATTAGCATTAGATAGAAACTTTAACCTTACGAAAACATTATTTATTATTATGATCTTTTATGAAATTATGTAAAAAATCAATAATTAAATATAAAATAATAACTTTTAAATAATTTTCATAAATTTAAAATTATAATTATACCTTATGAAATTAAAAATCCTTATATCCATTGTAAAATGCACACAAATTACAAATGCTTTATCATTACTTTTCCACACAAATTAAAAATGCTTCATCATTGGGCAATGGTAGCTAGTTTTGTAGAAAGAAAAAACAAGTTGCTTGATCACAATTTGACTCGACTCCCGGGTGAAGATCTTCCTAAAATCATAAAACAAAAATTTATGTTGCATATGTTAAAATATATATAATCAAATGTTGGAATTAAGGTGTGATGTTTGATAAATATATATCCTCTTGTTTTATTAAGATTGTTCATTTCTCCTTAACCTGAATTACTGAGGAAAGAAAACTATGTTTTATTGTTGAAGCCATGATCTCTTAACGTTTCCGTTTCAAAGCTGGGGCCATCCTGGGTTTTATTATTGTATATTGTATATTGAAATTTTTATATAAGTTTGTTGAAGCTGAATAGTGGAAAAATCGGTATTGGAGAAAAAGAAAAATTAAGAAACATCGACATATCATTGTAATAAATTAAAATATGAAAATTCTGGCATCCCAATTTTCACTGATCAAATACATATATGAATGGCATAATAAAAAAGCTCCAATGATTCTTAATGTAGAAATTGTCCAAAAACTAACACGGTTCATAACAGAACTGAGGCCTTTGCTAATGTTTAGAAGGACATCAAATGCACTAAGCAATAATGATGATGATTAACATGGCAGCCCTTGCCAACACTGTCGATGCCATACTTGCCTCCAGTTGCATACCCAAATTTGTCTTCTGAAAGTTGCTTGATGCAACATGACTTGGAGAAGGGTATGGAGAGAAGTTCACTGCATGAGAACAGAAACGTTCTTATGTAATTTGGAAAACTGAAAAACCCTTAGAAAATGAAGGGTTTCTAATTGTTTGTTGTAAGCTACAAGGAAATGAAAAGAAATCAGAAAGTTGAGTTACTGCCATAATGATCAGGAGCAGGAGGAGAGCTGGTATTCTGCTTAAAAATCTTGGCATCCAGGGAATTCGAGGAATATGGAGAAGCTCTAAAAAGCCAAGAACCAAGAATAAGTTCATTTGAGAATTTTGGAAATTATGAGAGATAGCATAAACTAAGAATAAGTGCTCAATTACCTCAGCGAGCAAAGAAGCTTTGTCCGTCTAGAACAAGAAAATTTGGATAAAAATGGTTGTAAATGGCCTCAAAATCAAATCAGGTCTAGAAACTCAAATCCCAAAATCAAAGTTATGTTCCGAGATGACTCTGACGCTAAAGTTCAAGACTCCCATATTTCCTGCTTCATTTTGAAAACTTTCTGACACACTCATCAATTCGCATCATTTAATTTCATATGAAACAAATGAAACTACCAAACAAAAGGCAAGCATCGAGCCCATCAAGTACCTAATACGTTTGGAATATTCATTTTTATTGCTAGCTCTGTACTTTTATTGGACCATCTTCAGATGGTTTCATGGGATGGAATCATGGATGTAAAAGAAAGACAAATTCAAATTAGTAATTTTCATATTATTTATTTATTGAAATCCTTCCCGTGAAGTATGATATAACACATTCCAAGACAATCACCCTTCTCAAGTTTGAGATTTAAATACATTGACTTCACCATTTATTTTGTTTGGAAGAAGAATGCCCATCAATACAATAAAAAGAACTGTTCTTATTGAAATCCTGAATATATATATATATATATTACATGTTCTTGCAAGACGAAAGCATCTTCCCAATAAAACAAATAAATTAATTCTCTGAATCTGTGTAATGTATTGACCTTGAACAAATGATATCCATAACGTCAGCTCCACATCGACGTGGAACCAAAGAATGATTACATAAAGAATGAATAAATCCGATCGCGGGGCTCCTGCCAGCTCACGGACAACTCAGTAATACCATGAGCCTGCAATTGAACTGAACTTACCAGTACCAGGCTGTCACTTTGGCCAGCTGACATTTGCTCTTGTAATTGTTCTTGTTCTAGTTTTTGTTTGAATATTGTATGTCAACGGCGGGACGAACATAAACCATCAATTTCCTCATGCAGTTTCTATTTCTTGATGCTTTCTAGCAACATATTTGTTGTGTCTATACCTGTGCACAATTTTAAAGCAACTTCAATGATACATATATATACTATTCATGTCTAAAAATAATCAAATATTATCACCGGCCAAGCAAGAGCAGCACAGACCTAAAAGGTAGCCACCATGTACATATCCATTGTATTTCTCGCTCGTATGTTCTCTCGTGAAGTAAACGTGACCTACGGGTGCCTGGATTCAAATCACATTTTATCCATTTCATTTTCGATTTCACTTTGATACAGATCTTTGGAGCTCAAAAAATTACATGGAAACCTAGTTGTTCTCTCTATCTAAAAGTATTAAACAATAAGCAATAAGTTGGATCTTTACCCTTATGTCTTGGAAGTGCTTCTCGTCCACAAAATCTGGATACATACTGTAGCTTCCTCTCTGAAACCAGTTCCTCTACCATTTTCAAACCAGAATTTGCTCTGCTTCAAGAATGTTATCGTCGAAAATTTTTCTAAGCACTGCCATTGCTTCTGCTTTAGTCTCCTCATCGCCCTGTTCCTCTACCTGCTTCGATTCCTCGTTAGTTAGTGTTACAAAATCTGCATGTGAACAGAAAAGTAATGCCAGTTTATTTCCTGTGCATTCTCAGGATTAAGACCTAGAAGACTTCAATGATACATATATATACTATTCATGTCTATAAAAAATCAAATAATATATATACTATTCATGTCTAAAAAAAATCAAATAATATATACACTATTCATGTCTAAAAAAAATCAAATATTATCACCGGCCAAGCAAGAGCAGCACAGGCCTGAAAGGTAGACACCATGTACATATCCATTGTATTTCTAGCTCGTATGTTCTCCCATGAAGTAAACGGGACCTATAGGTGCCTGGATTCAAATCACATTTTATCGATTTCATTTTTTATTTCACTTTGATACAAATCTTTGGAGCTGGAAAAATTACATGGAAACCTAGCCATTCTCTCTATCTAAAAGTATTAAACGATAAGCAATAAGTTTGATCTTTACCCTTATGTTTTCGAAGTGCTTCTCGTCCACAAAATCTGGATACATACTGTAGCTTCCTCTCTGAAACCGGTTCCTCCACCATTTTTTCAGAATTTGCTATGCTTCAGGAATGTTTTCGCCAAATTTTTTTCTGAGCACTGCCATTGCTTCTGCTTTAGTCTCCTCATCGCCCTGTTCCTCTACCCGCTTCGATTCCTCTTGATACAGATCTAAGAACAGGTATGTTCCATGCGGTTAACACTTGCACACCGTTGCTCGCGAAGCGGTAACCATTCCATAAAAATCGCCACCCTTTTCGACCAACTGCCACCAGATGGAGATGGATAAGGATGCACTTAAATAGATTCAAAGATACAGTTATAAAAATTTGACAACTGTATGGGGAGTATGGTTACATGAAATAACTCCATCTGCCACCGGGATCAACACACCCCCTAGACTCCCTGTTAAATCCCTAGTTTAAAGATTAGACAACGATAGTTAAAAGATCATACGATTCAAATCATCTGTCATACACTTGGCATGTTTTTGGTGGATCTTGATGATCCACTCAAGCAATTCCATCCCCAAAATATCACATATAAATTCCTATCGACGTAACTATCCACAGTCAAATCAATTTTCGAGTTCTGTGTATACTATCTCTGTGTATTCTATGCATGGTGTGTATTGTATCCACATTCAAGTCAATACATACAACTCTCACCGCAGCTTTGAAACGTTAGAGATGGGAAATTAGGCTCAATACCATGAGATTAAGTCAATACAAATAGTTTCCAGAGATTTATAAATATGTCATGGTAATGTCAATTCGATGCCACTTTTCTGAGCATTATTTATAAATATGATATATGAAATTTTGAGACATATTTCTGGGTCATTATGCGATCGTAATGTCAATTCTATCTCACTCTAATGCAAACTAAAGTCTACGAGCGATGTTAATGACCAGAGTTAATGACAAATTAAGGTTAAACAAGGTTAAGGTTTAACTCATTCGATGTAGTACTAAGCTCTGAGTCTCTAGGGGTAGATTTAAAACTTTCTAATGAATGTGAGATCATTGAATCTAAGGCGGTATGCTTGTTTTACCCATTTTAGAGACATTTTATTTTCTTTTATTTATTTATTTTCTCTCATAGAAAATGGGATGCTTGGGACCAACATTAAAGGTTCTATATGTAGGCATTTAACTCTCCAACATTGATTTGTACTAATTTGAAAAAAAAACTACTAATTGGTATTGAGAATTATTGAAATATATTGAGAATTCTTGACCTTGTTATAATTGTTGAATCGATACATGTGCAAAGAGATCTTAATACTTAGCAATTGAATAGTAACTGTGAAATTGACGCTAGAGACACAAGAAGTGAATAAAGGTGCCTATATTCCCTAAATCATGCAAACTGACGGTAGAGACACAAGAAGTGATCTAATTGATGGGGATCAGAGCACAACTGGACATGACTGAATACCCACTGGAGTCAACTGATGGATAATGTTGGTGACGCTCCAAGTGCATTCCTAAATTATAGGGATTGATCCTTGAACCACCAAAATGCATGCAGACAAGTGCAGGAAGTGGTAGACGTCTAGTCCCTGGATGCGGGTGATTATCCCGTCAACATGGACAGGGGGGAGGCTGACAAGGCCATCCCCCGCACATCTAGCCCTCACCAAGCCTCACGCATTTAATGGGGGTCTTAAATTCAACAAGGGATGTGGATGGTTTAGAGTATTTGGATGGGACTTGGCCATCAATTTGATGCCAATCCACATCAATTTTCCAGCACAGCACGTGGGCCAAAGCACCTCCATTAACTCCTTCGTCATTCTTTGGGCTTGTGCATTCACTCTAGCAGTTCATGCTCCACCTCTCTCCACTGCGAACATTGTTCTCAAACTCTCATTAGCTCACATTCGCTCCAACACTAGCTCCAACAATTCTTGCTTCTGCCCCACTCTGTAGCAATGCCCTCAGCTCTGGTTCGGTCGTAGACGTTGTTTTCCACCATGCCAAGGAGACCTCATGGTGTCTCGCATAGAAGCAGTCGGGCTAGAATATATCGTGGGGAAATCCATATGCCCCTCTCTGCTTAGGCTAGTGGAGATGACTTCGAATTAGAAGTCCCTGAAGAAGTTCGAAGCATTGTTAACAACTCAGAGGATGAATTGTCCAGGGATTTCAGTGCAACTGGAAGAACACTAGAGAGGAGATGAAATTATTGGACATTCAAGAATTTTCTCATTAGCCTTGTCCTTTGCTTTCACGCTTTGGCTCCTACTCCCTCTATTCCTCCATCTTGAATTCCACCAGTTGTTTCACCTTCACCGCCTGCTCCACCAAGCTCTACCGTTGCCACTGCCACCCCCCCTGTACCTCCACCCACTTCCATTCCTCAGCCACAAACTTGCACCTCCACTCTCCCGGTAGGGAAATTCTCATCCAAACCAGTGGTGGCGAAAAATACCACCCCTCTCCCCACCAAACAGCCCCTTGCAGGTACGATTGAAGAGGACGTTCCCACCAACAACGAGGAGACAGCTTCTTCTAGCGACGACCCAGACGCCAAGTCAAGTGAGCCAATGCAACCAGCCTTCATAGGCTACAGCTTCCCAATTGAGGAGGAACCTTTTTTTAAACCTTAATAAGGTTTTGTCATGAAATTGGTCTCTCTTCGGCTATTTATGGCTATGCTAGATATACCCGGGTTTTCTCGTTTATCATTATGCAAACATGGATTCTACTAGTTTGGTTCCTCCAGGAACTAATGAATTTTTTGTATATGTCTCTCTTTCTAGCTTGTTTTCCCTCCTGGAGGGAGGGTTCCGGTTTAGTGGACTTGTTTTCCCTCCTGGAGGGAGGTCCCAGTCACATATGATCTTCTATGCCTGCTTCCTATGAGCAGGTCTGCTATCATGCTCTGTAATTTTCTATGTACCATTATTTTCCTTTTTTAATAGAATAACATCCAACTTACAAAAAAAAGTGATAGATGTCTAGTAGATGTGTCCCCCATGCATTGGTGAAGTGATAAAGACCTCCTAAGCTAGAGAAATAAAGAAAAAGACTTATGTGGTCAAAGGGAGGATTAATAATAATCCTAATATGACAAGCATTTCCTTATCATACATGGATTTGAAAATCTCTCTCTTATTGAGCTTCCTGCTGTCAAATGCTATTGTATAACCTTCTTGCATAAAGATTGCTCCTATCCCGAATCCTGAAGCATCGCACTCAACTACAAAGTATTTTGTTAAATCCAAAGTTGTTAATACTGGTGTTGATGACATAATGTTTTTTAATGCTTCAAAACATTTTTTTTCCTCATCATTCCATCGAAATGAATTTTTCTTCAGTAAGTTTGTTGGGGGGGGGCGTCTTATGGGTGTAATTTTTCACATATCTTCACTAGTACCCTGTTAAGCCTAGAAACCCTCATAATTTTGAGATGTTATCTGGTTTGGGCCCCTCAATGACTACCTTGATCTTACTAGGATCGACTTTGACTCCTTCTTTTGATATTATATGGCCAAGATATTCCACTTCTTCTTTTCCAAAGTGAATTTTGAATTTTTTTGTAAAAATTGATGTTCTTCCAAGATGTTTAGTACTTGATCTAAGTGGCGGGCATGCTCTCTCCAAGTTTTTCTATATACGAGGATGTCATAAAAAATTACTACTAAGAACTTTTGTAAATATGGTTGGAACAATTCATTCATTACGGCTTGGAAGGTGGCTGGAGCGTTAGTTAGCCTGAAATGAATTACTTTGAACTCATAATGGCCCTCATGAGTACAAAAAGCAGTTTTGGCTATGTCTTCTAATCTGACCCTGATTTGGTAATATCTCAATCTCAAGTCTAATTTCTAAAATCACTTAGCTCCGTGAAGTCTTCTTAATTGTTACCTTATTGAGTCCTCTGTAATCTATGCACAACCTGAAAGACCTATCCTTCTTTCGAACTAGCACTATTGGAGTTGCATAAGGGCTTCTTCTCTTTGAAACGACTCCACACTTGAACAAATATTGGTTTATCCTCTCGATCTTTGTTTTATGGTGATGGGGATTTCAGTATGTTTTGATATTGACAGGCTTCACCCCTCGTTCTAGCTCAATCAAGTGCTTAGTATTTATGTTTGGTGGGAGCTCCATTGGAAGCTCTTGGAACACCCTGTGGTGTTTTTGGATTAGCTCTTTCATCTCTGGTGGTTTACAGTCATCTCCTTCACATCTTAGCAACTCCATCTCTTGACACAAAATTATGTATGCATGTGCTCCTTTTCGAATTAGCCTTTCCATCTAATGTGATGTAACCAACTGAGTTTGGGGTGGTTGGAAACCATATAATTTGTACTTTTTCCCTAGCGAATTGATCTAGAT
This sequence comes from Pseudotsuga menziesii, assembly GCA_001517045.1. NCBI lineage: Eukaryota > Viridiplantae > Streptophyta > Pinopsida > Pinales > Pinaceae > Pseudotsuga > Pseudotsuga menziesii. Next base: position 158,005 of record LPNX010197381.1, on the reverse strand, counting down.
GAAGTGCTCTTGATGGTTAGCGGAGTAAGTACCCAACGTTTGCAACCACTGGATTCCCAATACAACTTCTACTCCTCCAAGAGGTACTACAAAGAAGTTAGATTCTAGGTTATACTCTTGCATTTGTAATTTAACCTTGTGACATTTTCCCACATTTTCAATCTTCTTGTCGTCTGCTACCATAACCTTCATGTTAGGAATTGGAAAAATGAATAAGTTGAATATTTTGGCAAGATTAACATTAATAAAGTTATGTGTACTACTGATATCTATGAGAATCAAAACATTGTTGTTTTTTATATTTCCTTTTAGCTTCAGTGTTTGTGGTTGGGCTATCCCTGTAATGGCATCTAATGAGATCTTCAATGTATCATCTATCATCTTCTAGTTCTGGGTGGAAGTCATGTCGGGTTCCTGTATCATCGTCACTTGACTCTTCACATTATGAGACTTTTTCTTCTTCAACTTCGCAAGCATACAGGTTTTGGGGGTTGCTCCTTTGCAAACATCTATGCTTAGGATCCCATTTTTCTCCACAAAATTTGCACTTTCCTTCCCTCATCCTCTAGGATTCTAAACTGGTTTTTTCTCCTTCCCTTAGGAGTGGAGGTGTATACCTTGAAGTTCCTGTATTCGCTGATTGGGGAGGATTTGTTTTGGAGTATTTTTTGTCGCAGCTACTTTCGGTGGATCGTTTAAACTTGTTCTCAATGATCTTGGCCTTACGCTAGGCCTTCTCCATCGTAGAAGTGTTATGTAACTCCAAATATTCTTGAATGTGTGGTTTTAGTCCATGTATGTATGTTTACAGACATTGGTCATCAGTTAGTTCTGGGACTTGAGTTTCCAAACTTCTCATTCACATGTGTACTCATCTGCACTACTTTTTTGCTACAACCTGGTGATCTTGGCAAATAAGTCTTTCTCAATTACACCTTGAAACCTTTTAAGAAGATTGTTATTAAAGTTATTTCAACTAAAGGAGCATACTCGAGTTATCGTCTTGCACCACATATACCAATTGTACACATTCCCCTCTAACTGCATGGCACCGTACTTAATATTCTCGCTATCGTATGGTATGTTATGGATATCAAAGTATTCCTCGACATTGTTGATCCATGCGATGCATTGGTTCTATTCACCATCAAATTTGGGTAACTCTAGATTTACCCTTATCTAGTATTTGTTCCGTGGGGAATGGATATTGACAGAATGTTAAAGAAGGGAACTTCATGGGGTGGCATCGTGTCATGTTGGCTTGGCGATTTAGGAGTATTTGGAGGTGTATTGAAAGGGTCTAGGTGTGGATTATGGCTAAGAAGGGAAATGAAGTGTGTGATGGTAGTCTAGCCAAGATAATGTTGAGAAATTCTTGCATCTTCTTTTTCTCTTCCTCCAATGAACTGATGCCTTTCTCTATTCCTACCTTGAGTCCTGTTAGTTCATTATTGTTTTTTTCGATGTTCGCCTTGAGTTCTACATATCTATTGTTGACTTTTTCATCTAATTGGTCCAATATGGAATTGCTATCTCCCATTCTAACGAATAATTGATATTCTTTGTGTTGAACCTCGGTTTATTTTTATTTCTTGTTTGAATCCAATCCGCTATGTTTTTTTTAAAATAAATATATTATTATTATTATATAAAAATTATTATTTTTTAGTAATAATAATATATTATTAATTTTTTTTTTTAAATCTGTTTTGGACCGTAAAAGAGTAGACGAGGTAGGCACAAATATTTGGGCGTCGATCCGGCGGGAACAGTCGAGGATGGTAATCGTGGGAGGCTTGGGTAGTGGGAGACCTACGAAAGAGATGGTTGATATGACCATTGTGTGATGGGAGATAGAAGTGGGGGTGTGGAACAAGCAAAGCGAGGCAGAGGTGAAGGAGAGGAGGGAGCTGCATTGGAGGATGTGGCTGCAGGAGGAAAATCGATGCGAGAGTTGTAGAATATGGGAAGTGGACGCCGGAGCGGGAGAAGAAGTTGGACAACTATAGCGGTACGTGGAATGGAATAGAGAAGGGCAGATGGATGGTGGCGACTTGCGAAATGGTGAGAGGGAGGGGTGGCAAGGAGAAACGATGACTAAAGGGAGGACAGTGTGTGGGTCACGTGGGAGAAGGTGGTAGCGACCAGTGGAGGGAAAACTGGATGAAGAGGGAGAGGTTGCAACTAAGGAAGTTGGGAGATGGAGGAATGCATTGAGGGACATAGGAGACTGTGGAGAGTTGTCGAGAAGCGGCAAGCACTAATACCACTGAAACGTTTAACCACAAAAGAAAACTCGAATTGAAAAATATATTTAATAAAATAGTTTTATGATTTACAATAAGTTTTTTGTTTGGCTTATATACACATTTTAACGTGATTGTTCGTAAAGTCACCATGTTCCTTAATAATAATAATTTTTTAGTTATTTATATAATAATATTTTTATATTTATTCCTTATTTACATTTTTATATATTTACTTATTTTTTTATTATATTTATTGTATATAACAAACTCCCAAAGCTAAAGACTTATTTTCATTGCTTTCACCACAAGGTTCTCATCTTCTCCTTCATCAAATAGTCCCATCATAATTTAATTTGGCACATTTTCAATTATCTTCTTCGCTACGCAATACAAAACTTTGTTTAAATTCCTTGAACATGATTGAGACTAGCCTTTTCAAATGAATCAAGGATGTGATTAGCCTACTATAACTCGTCCTTATCAATAATTGGCAGTTGTTTCACTCCATTTTAACCACCTTGTTACAGATTAAATAACCAAAGATTCAGAATTTCTTAATTTATAATTCAACATTCTATATAGTTAATAAATATTTGCATCACATAGTTTCGTACAAAGAGTATCTTGTTAGCATTTTCTTAAATGAGTGATTCATAAATATCAATTCTTCAAACGTTTCTCTGATAAGACTTAATATTAAATAAATTCCAATATTGTATGATTAGCAAGCATTGATTTTTTTTAAAAGTGTTTATTAGCTCAATTAAAGTAAGTTGTTAAACTTGAGAGAAATTTGTACTGGTTAGTTAAAGAAGGGTCACCAATACGTATACCAATTTTTTATATAAGTTCATAACTTATTCAAATTAAATATTGTTCTGCTTTGCGAAATTTATATGTTTTCATATGTTAAATTATTGTTATAGTATAGCTAAAAAATATATCACCTATTTTGTTAATATTCCATTGGAATGCCTCGACGGTAACCCCCGAGCATGTGTAAGGTTGTTATTTGATTATTAGTGGCACTAGGTTCCTGTATTATGGATTATGGATATTATTATTTTATTATTATTATTATTATTATTATTATTATAAATAAATAATGGCTCAACATAGACAACAATGTTGCTGGGTGATCTTGGGTTCCACATGTGAAGGGGTTGGGGTTAGGAATTGTGGATCCCCTTAATGGTACTATAGTCTTCCTAATTTAGATGTTATTGGACCATGGTGGTACTAGTTTGTCTAATTATTTTTTTGCATGTACCCATGCAACCATATACCATGCACATGCACTCATGCATCCATGCACCATGCATCCATGCATCCATGCAACATACACCATACACCCTAGTACTCCAATGAACTGGAGTAGTTGTCAGTCAATTAGAGTCAATTTGGTTAATTGGGAGTTGTCCTCAATTCAATGGTTTCTAAAGACAATAGTCTCCAGTTAATAAGATGAATTCAAGTCATCCTCAGTTAATTTGAGAATGTTTGGGTAAATTCAAATTGTACTGAGTGCATGGAAGTGAATTTGGGAAAATGTGAGTCAATAGGAAGAATTCGAGTTACCTTAATGCAAGGGGGGTAATTTAAGGGTAATTCGAGAAAGATATGGTGGTTTGGATTCATTGTTGAAAAATTAGAGTTAGTCAATGACTGGGAGTCTATTTGTCAGTGGTTTAGGGTCAGTATCATTGGATTCAAGTTACTTTGTTGATAACTTCAATGTGTCAGTCAATGGTCTGGAGTAGCACTGCGTGATTGAGCGTTGTTTCTTAGTGGTATCTAGTAAATCTCTTGGAGGAAATATGAATTAGCCTAGAGGGATTTGAATTTCTTAGGAGGTCATTCATTCTTTCATGGTTGAGTTTGTTGGTCATTGTGGAGGGTGGCTCTGACAAGGATGTGAATGCCAAAGGAGAAATTGGATGGTATTGTGCATGAAATTGCATCGATTTTCTTGGAGGGAATGGAGATATTGTGAGGGGAATTTAGTGATACAATGGAGATACTTCTCTCCCTTCAATTCAAATGCTTGAGGAGAGGGATCCAAATTATTTTTATTATATTACATTCATTCCTTCATTCATTAAGGAAGGGTGAGTTTTTCATGCCATGATTGTTGAGAGCTAGGTAAGCTTGTGAGCTTAGGATCTCATGTATGCTCTGTTATGTGTGTGAACACGTGATTGGAGCATAGGGATATTGGTCATTTTTCAAGTAAAATTTATGAACTTTGGTATAGTTCATGTGTGTCCTCTACTTGTCTCTGTCCTGATCCTACACATAAATCCTAATGGTCAATGACGATTTCCAGAGGGATCTACGAGGTAAAGGGATTACCATTTCACCTAGTAGTGGGGTGGAGGAGTAAGTAGGTGGTGACATATTGATTTGTGGCTTCTCCAATGAACATTTTCTTGAGTATGATATAGTTATATAGTTTTTACTGCTTTTCTGTATCCTAATCCTATAGTAAAATCCTGATGGTGAATAGTGATGTTTCGAGGGACCTAGAAGGTGAAGGGATTACCATTTTGGTGCTGTCCTAAGGGACCTAGAAGGTGAAGGGATTTCCATTTTAGTGATGTCCTGAGGTACCTATAAGGTGAAGGGATTACGATTTTGGTTTTGTCCCGAGGGACCTAGAAGTTGAAGGGATTACCATTTCACCTATCGCGGGGTGGAGGAGTACGTGGGTACAGAGGGGGAAAACCACATGAAAGAAATTCTAGTGTTGTGTCGCTCAGATTGTTGGCCTAAGTTTTATCCTTATAGATTAAGTTACAAGAGTCCTCAACTGTGTGAATTCCAAAACCTCAGCTTAGGGGTGATCTTCCCTATAGAAATTGAAGCTTTGATACTATGTGTAAACACATGATGTAGATCTAGCTGCAAGATAATTCTCACAAGCTTGGACAAGGAAAAAAAATAGAGAGAGGAATAATGAGACTAAATACAAGATAAGTGGAGAATGATCCACATATGTTCTCATGTATTAATGATCAACATAGTGTACATAAATAATACATCCATTATAGGTAAAATCGAGTGGCTAAGGAGACAACTCATGCCAGTTCATAAAGAAGACTTGCTAAATATGATAAACCCCCATAAGTGACTAAAGCACTTCCCAAATTAGTCAAGGAGATCACAAATTGGCTAAAGCATGATTGAGTTGTCATGAGTGATGGAAAATGTTTTTAATCATGGAATCTAGAGAGAAAATCATGGAGGAGATAACACTTTCCTGGTTGACTAGCTTTACCTTATCGACTGAAAAGCAAGAATAAAGCAATATAAAGACAAAATCTGCAAGAAGGCGTAGTTACTAATTTGGGTAGTCAATAAAGTTGGAAGAATCTAACCACACTAAATATAAAGGAACTCCTGGGTATATATGGCAAGTATTAACCAAGTGGTGCAAGCAGATTCCAACTATCTAGGCTAGTGCATAGGAAAATAACCAGAGTTGATTACTTATTTTTATCCTAAGTATGTAGTGGGATTTTAATAATCTAATACTCCCTTTAAGTATGACTTTATGATGGGGCTATCTTAAATAATCAGAAATATAGATGTATATAGGGACCAACAACAAGGCTATTGTCACCCTTTACAATTATTTTTGTCCAAAAAAGTGAGAAAAGAGACAAAACTACATGGGGAAAATCCTCCCTCAATTAAAGAAAATGAACAAAATGAACATATTCATTATGTCTTCTGCTTCACTTGAATGAGTTAAATGAACTGCTTCTGGTAGAAAAACTTGGTGCCTTTCAATATTTCTAATAATTCTCCCATGTGCCCCCCAGTCTGTCAAGTCTTTCGGTCCCCCACCTATTTTTTCGCTTCTAAGTCCCCTTTGTGCCCCCACCCCCACCATTCCAGCCAAGTCGTTTGGGTGAAAATGAATTTCTCTTTCTCTGTGTATTCTATGCATTTGCCGACTTCTCTCACTAGTTTTTATTTTCTCCTTTGTATCCTATGCTACAGTGAAGTCAAGTCAATACGTTTGCTTGAACACATCATTTGTTTTTCTCTGTGTATTCTATGCATTTTCCCACTTCTGTCACCATATTGGTTCGTGTGTATTCTATACAATTTCCGACTTCTGTGTATACTATCCACAGTCAAGTCAATACGTACAACTCACAACGCATTTCTCTTTCTTTGTGTATTCTTTATGCATTTGGCAACTTCTCTCACCAGATTTTTTTTTCTCCGTGTATCCTATGCTTCAAGTCTTTTGTTGCAACTCTACGTACGATGTTAATGACAAGATTTGGAAAGTAAGGGACTAAAGATTAACAAATTCCAAATAATTTGTATCTAGGATGAACAAATTCCAACTTATATGGAATAAGGTTATTGGTATATTTTATTATTTTTTAGTTTTTTTAATGTTGAAAAATTGAAACTAACGTTAAAATGCAAAGGAAAGAACGATATTTATAATATGAAGTAAGGAATGTAGTAGTTGATATAATTCCTTTGGGTTACTGTTAAAATTCAATTTGAATTTAAAATAAGAAAGAATGGAGTTCCAACATCTAAGATAAACGAATTCCAACTTATATTGAATATGTTATATGCAAAGTTATTGGTATATAATATAAGGAAAGGAATGTAGCAGTTAAAATCAAGGCCTTTGGATTAGTGTTAAAATTCATTTTGAATTTAAAATAAGAAAGAATTGAATTCAGTTATCTAAGATGAACAAATTCCGACTTATATGGAATCTATTATAAGCAAGGTTATTTGTATATAATATAAGGTAAGGAATGCAGCAATTAATATCAAGGACTTTCAGTTAGTGTTAAAATTCATTTTGAAATTAAAATAAGAAAGAATGGAATTCCAACATGTCAGATGAACGAATTCCAACTTATATGGAATCTGTTATAAGCAAGCTTATTTGTATATTCTATGATTTTTTGGATTATTTTTTGTGTTGAAAATTTGAAACTTGCCTTAAGATGCAAAGGAAAGAAAGATATTTATAATATAAGGTAAGGAATGTAGCAATTACTATCAAGGCCTTTGGTTTAGTATTAAAATTCAATTTGAATCTAAAATAAGAAAGAATGGAATAAATTAGATTAATTTATTCTATTAAATTAATGATATGATTAAGATTTGGACCAATTTTGACATGATAAAGGGAGAGAGAAATAAGAGAAACAATCAACTAGCACATCCACAAGTCAAGTGGTCCATGAACACCTATAAGTGTAGCTAAACACTATTTAATAAGCAAAAAAATAAACAAAAACTGATACGAAGTATAAAACTTTAGTGAATTATATATTTATAAATAACTAGCACACCCACATAAATTGTGGTTGTATCACGTCAATAGGGATCAAATGGTTAAGAGATAGTTATGGAATGGAAAATAGTTTGGAATTTTTTTTATCCCTCATATTCTTTTAGTTTATCGGGTTCAATTGTGAGTTATCCGTGCCTAGCTACATGCTATCGCTGACATTCTTACTAAGAATCCATTTATCAACTATCGGCTATTTTTTATATTCTTTTTCTTTTTATCTCACATTCTTCTAGTTATCTGCGATGAACTCTTGGTTATCCATTCATCATCTATGAGTTATCCTTGCATTGCTACGAGTTATCCAGTCATCACCTAGCTACCGATTATTTTTTATATTCCTTTTTTTATATTGTTTATTTCAAATTTTGAACAATTGCCATAGAATCAATCTCGACAGTACACTTGTCTAATTCTCGTCCATAGATGAAAAAACATAGGTCTTAGACCACCTCAAAATCTCAAATAAAAGCGTCTATCGATGTAATTAAATAGTCAATTCTTAACAGAATCTTATTTAAATCTTAATTAAGATGCATTTAAGCATAACAAGATAAGACAACCATGAAATGAATCTCCAACACTTGTTACACTCGAGTTAATTTTGTTGATCTGTTCAAGGAAGTCCAAACTATGAGATATTAAACACCTATAGGTGTAATTAAATATCTATAATAGAGATACAAATAGATAGTAAATTGATAATAATGATTATTAAAAATTAGAAAAAGAGTTTTTAAATGGAAAGAGGGTAGAGGTTCAGTGATACTTAAATATAAAAATTGCCCATTACGTCCGTAGAAAAGGATTTTGTTGTGAAGCAAGGTAAACATTTTCCCATTTCAAATCAGTTGGAAGGGTCAAAGGTTTTGTCTGTTGAAAGTGCTTCTGGTGATGAAATAGAGTAGGGGTTGGAAACCCCTTTAGGGAAGTGTTTAAATTTTTCAAAAGATATTTTGGAAAGGGAGGGGTTTTGTGAAAACAGAGATGCCTTTGTTTCTTTGATTTCTAGAAAACACTCCAGTTTTTTTTTGTCTGAGGGTTTAGAAAACTCGGAAAAAAAGAGGATTGATAAGGTGGATGATTTGAGGGATTTTCTGGTAACGCCATTGATGACATATGTTAATAAACCAGTAGAGTCCCCTTTGAAAACCCCTATGAATGCTTTTAGTCAATGGAATGTTACAATTAGGAGGAAAAATTCCAAGAAATCAATAAAGAAAGGTGATGAGAATGTAATTGTGAATGATCCTAATGGGGATAGTGAGTACGTTCCTCTATCTAAAATATTAAATGAAGAAGAAGTTTTGAATGTAAAGGGTGATATCGAGGCACTTAGAGCAGTGAATCCTCTAAGGAAGGGTACATAATGATCTACATTTCCGTAAATTTGAGAAGGATAGGGGGAGGCCTAAAAAAGATCCCTCAAGAGTTTTTTTGAAACAAATCCAGCTGATATTTATGTTTTCCAAGAAACAATGGTCACATTAGAGGAAATTTGGATGAAAAATGTGCCTCCTAAGGAAAATGATAAAAAATGTCATGTAGGCAATTTTGTATACTATTTCACTTTTATCGAAGTTGCGCAAGGTTATTTCAATTTTATCAAAGCTACCTTAAATATATATTTTATATTAAAATCAATTTTTGAGAACGAGGTTTGATGTGGTGTTTTCACCCAAACTAAAGAAATAAAATTAAATACCCAATTCCATCTTAAAAGTTATTTGACCCAACTTTTCATGGTGTATATTTTTATTATTATAATATAATAGTATTATATATTAATATTAGTTAAAAGTTATTGGACTCAACTTTTTACAGTATTATAAAATATTAATTAGAATATAATATTATAATATATTAGTTATAATATTAATTAATATTACTCTTATATATTGGTCATGTATTATATAAGGATGGGTATATTAGTTATGATATTAGTTACTATTATAGATTAAATACAAATTATATATTAGTATGGAGCATATATATATAAGGTTAATTATGCCTAAGAGAGTAAAACTAGCACACCCACATATAATTTTGTGGTTGGATCACACAAATATGGATCAAATGGTTGAGAGATAGCAATGGAGTGGAAGACGGTTTGGAATTTTTTTTGTTACTCATATTCTTCTAGTTAAACGG
>LPNX010197381.1:108023-147825 GCA_001517045.1 Pseudotsuga menziesii | reverse complement strand
TAGTAATTAATATTATCTAATATTTCATAATAACCGTCAAAAGTTGGGTTTAAACACTTTTAACTATTATCATAACTAATATACCCATCCATCCTTTAGATGATACATGATCAATATATAAGAGTAATAATAATTAATATTCTAACTAATATATAATAATATTATATTATAATTAATATTTTATAATAACTATCAAAAGTTGAGTCTAATAACTTTTAACTAATATTAATATATAATACTATTATATTATAATAATAGTACTATACACCATGAAAAGTTGGGTCAAATAACTTTTAAGATGGAATTTTGTATTTAATTTTATTTCCTTATTTTGGGTGAAAACACTACATCAAACTCCGTCCTCATAAATTGATTTGAATATAAAATATATATTTAAGGTAGCTTTGATAAAAGTGAAATAACTTGGTTAGTTTCGATAAAAGTGAAATAATGTAAAAAAAAATGTCTACATGGCATATTTTATCATTTTCCTTAGGAGGCTCATTTTTCATCCAAATTTCCTCTAATGATATAAATAAGGATAAACAAATATACAAATTGAAATAAAGCTAAATTAAGAAATCAGTTAACAAAGTAAAGTAAGGAACTTGAACTAAAGTAAAATCCTAACTAATCAGAAAAGAATAAGAGAACTAATGATAACTAAAATGTGGGTGGGTAAATAAAATTAAGTAAGTAAGTAAGTAAACTGAAGAGTTAACTTAAAGTGGTGCATGGGATGCATGGGAATTAACGAAAAGGTTAATAAAATATAAAGAAAAGGTAGAATGGGGGGATCTTCATTTTCTTCTTCTTCGGTTGCCATATTTTTGAGTCAGAACCAATTTGGTGGCTCTGAAGTGACTATGGAAGAGTGTGTTTCAGCTAGATGTGAGTGAGGTTGGGAGCCTCCTAATAGCAGCCTGACATCGAACTTCCATTTCTAGCAAGGTATTGTCATCCTTGTTGAGCTCGGGGGTCCTGAGGGAAGGAGAGTACTTGTCAGGGTATGGTAGGGAGGAAACCGATTGATCAAGCATGATTGACAATCCAGTGACAACAAGTGCGGTGGAGTGACGAAAAAACAACCTTCATCCTCGCCCTCAAACAGAAATGACTAGTGATATCAACAAGTATTCTACTATTGTTAAATTAAATTTTTATTTGATAAATAATAATTATTTAAACTAGTTGTACCATCGAGACATATATTAAGGTTTTATGCATGTGCAATGATGAAATTTAATTAATGTTTTATGGGATATTAGAAGATCGAATTAAAAGAACTGTCAATATATGTTTAACTTTACTGAGATTTGATCTGTTTACTAGAAAATATACATGACCTTAGTTTTATTTTTCGGACCCCTTGGAGGGTAGTTATAAGTCTACATTCTTACATGGTGATTTAAAGGAGGAAATTTACATGGAACAACCTCCTGGATATGTTCATAATAACTCTATCCTTATATGTCTCCTTAAGAAATCCTTATATGGACTTAAGCAAGATCCTTGAGTAAGCCAAAATGGATAGTTTTCTACTTGACACTAGTTTTTCTAGATGCCATTCTTACCAAAATGTATATACCAAGAAAGTAGAAAACCATCTCATCATCCTTGTGATGATATTATTCTTACTAGTAATGACCCTAAGCTTTTAAGCCATGTGAAATCCAGTCTTAAGTAAAATTTTGAAATGACATTTGCATTATTTTCTTGGTCTCCATGTTTTGCAAACCAAAGAGGGAATATTTCTTTCTTGGTCTAAGTATGCTTGTGACCTTCTTCGTTGCTTTCACATGGAAGATTGTAAACCATCCCCATCTCCCTTCCAGTCTGGAGTCAAACTTTTTTTCGACTTGCACTTCACCTGAAGTAGATGCCACCTTGTATTGTCAACTTGTTGCCAGTCTCTTATACTTGACTCATTCTCATCCTCAACTTTCTTTTGTCATTGGTCGTGTTTCTCGCTATATGCAAACACCCCATGAAAGTCACTTGAAAGCAACAAAAATAATACTTTTATATATTAGGCATACAATTCAGTTTGGTATTCATTACAGTACAGGGGGGCTCCTTTATTGGTTGGTTTCACTGACCCAAACAATATGGTCATCTCGATAGATTTGAGATTGCTCAATTTGGTAAAGTCTAACAAAGGCATCAAGCATCTCCTTTCTTGTATTTTTCTTGGATATATTAGGGATTATATGATTCTTTATAACTTCCATGATCATTTGCTTGGATTTCACTTCTTTCTTCTTATGAGCTGCCAATAGCTGTGGATTTTTCAATGAAGCTACAAAATCCTTGATGATATATTCATAGAGGTCATTTTTTTATAATAAAAGAGTTAAAATGACTTTCTATGATAGTAAATTCAAGGAAGCACCAATTTGTCCTTGTACTTGAGGTTAGATAATGCCATATTCGATCTAATGCACACACTTCAAAAGCTAAAAATTAGTCCTTAAAAGAAATAATGAAACCCTATAATTGTTGGTGTTTTTTGTAAGTTGATTTACCACTATAAATCCTTGAGAATATTAATCATAGAACCAAGATATACTACCATGTAAATTTTTAGGTCCTAGGTAATCATTGTCCTATGTTTGTAGGAGAGCTCTCATACCATGTATAAATAATAGCTATGATGTTAAGAATAGAAACACGGGAAGTAGATCTAGCTACAATATAATTCTCACAAGCATGCATAAGGAAAATAGAGAGATGAATAGTAATACTGGATACAAGAGAAGTGAAGAATGATCTAATATCTTTCCATGTATTATTGATCAACTTAGTGTACATAATCAATACATCCTTCACATGTAAATTTGTTAAATTCTATGAAGCATAGGATGACCAGCCTGCATGAATTCAAATGGAAGTGAATGATGTAGAAGAGAGAGAAGCATTTTGAATAGACTATTCAATTAATCATGACAAAATTGCACACACATGGGACAAAGTTGGAATAATATGATTATATTCACGAATCAATAAATTATATGGAATGCATTGGTTGTACATATAGAACCTAAGATAGGATTTGAATCTACCGATTCAGACGGACTCTGAACCTAACTTAGTGTGGAAAAATCACCACTGGATCTTACTAACAAAACTCCGGTTAAATAATTTAGTTCACAATCAGTTAATTGATGAGGTAGGTGGAAAAAAGGCGCCACACTCCCTTAAATCATGCAAATTGGTGCTAGGATGACTGGCAGTGAACTAACTAGTGGTTATCAAAGCATAACTAAACATAATTGCTTACCTACTAAGGTCCACTAAAGGAGACTACTGGTGGCACTCATAGTGGGTTCCTAAATTATAGGGATTGGTCATCGAGGCTCCTAAAATCATTCAATCAAGTGTAGTAAGTGGCAGATGCCCCCTAGGTGTGTCCCCCATGCACTAGTGGTGTGATGAAGACCTCCTAAGCTGCAAAAATAGACAATTAGACTGTGTGGTAAAAGAGAGGAGTAACAATAATCCTAACACCACCCCCTTAATCTTGAATTTGGATAACATGGGCCATGGAAACTAAAACCAAAGGTCACCCATACAATCTAAATGCAAATAATAATAATAATTGCTTAATACAACTGAGGAAAATGGGGAAAACCTCATGGGAACCCCCCCCCTTAAAATAAGAAGGTAGAATAAGGATCAAGCTTCCAAGCTTAAGAGAGAGAAAATTCTTCTTGAGAAAAAACATGTGAAAATTTTGCTGCAATTTCATCTCTGTGGAGCAGCAGTGCAAAATGATCGTTCTTGTGTGCACTAGTATCCTAGGAATGTGCATGTGAACTTTTCCTTTTTCTTCAAATCCGATGATAGATAGGAGAAGGAATGTTGCATTTGTTTCTTCTCTCTGGAGGAGGAGTGATATGATCCATTGTGTTCTTCTGTGAGAAGGGTTGTTGATCTATCCTTACCATCACGTAGCATCTCACTGGGAGCTTGTTGCACCTCTCTGAAGGAAGTGAATTTGCTTGAAATAGAGCAAGGTTCTCTTTCTAAAACTGAGATCTTGTTCTCCTCATTTCAAATGGATCTCCCGTCATGTTCCCATCTTCCTTAATAACCTTTTGTGCCCATTTAGGCCTAGGATTGGGAGTAGGGATTGGATTTGGATTTGGATCGATGTGAACTTGATCTTGAATTTCATAAACTGATTCAACTGGGTCCTCTGCTTCGGATTCTGAATCTAAAACACTAATGGATACATTATGATATGTAAAAGGAGTAGATAGAATGGTTTTACCTCCCCTTTCGAATGGTAGCTAAGACTGTAATGGATATGAGTATGGAAGAAATTGTGAGAATTTATATTCCTTAGAAGCATGGTTTGGAACACCCTTCGTTATAATCTTCCCAGTTGAGATATCTAATATCTTTACTGATTCAAGACCAAATGCCACTCACTTTGGTGGGCCAGTATGTGTCATCTATTACAGAAATAACAAATTTGTAGCTAAAGAGGGCACATAGAGTACATCTTTGAACATTCCATGTTTTAACTTGATAGAACCCTTTCCTTTAGCTCGCAAGCAAAGGTAGTTTGGAAAAGGCCAATAATATTTTTCAAATAACTCTAAAGAAAGGCTTAGACACTGATCCCAATACTTTATGTAGAATCATAATTTCAAACTTTGAAAGGGGAAACATAAAAAGGGAGGGTAAAAGAATCATATGAGATTTTAAGGGAATATATGAAGAAAGGAATTGTGGTGAATGACATTTTTTACACAGTAGTAATTGATAGGATGTAGAGAAGATTAGTTGGATGAAGCTTCAGAGTTGCGGAAGGAAATGAAATTAAAATGCATTATGCCTAGTAATGTGACATACAATTCAATAATGAAAGTAGTTTGCATTGAAATCCCCCAGATAGAAACTTTCATCTTTTTGAATGTTATTGAGATAAAAGGTATTATTCCAACTTTTACACATACTCTATATGCATACATATTCTCTGTAAGGAAGGCTATTTGGAGGATGCAAAGGATTTCCCCAAAAATAGTCAGCTAATGGCTTTATTTGAAACATTATTAATTATAACTTATTAAATGTTGGATACTTCAAGCAATGTAAAATTGAGATGATGTCCACTCTCCTCTTTGAATTGGATAAATGAAACATTCCACTCGATGGTTTTAGATTCCACTTAGTGATAAAAGGGCACAAAAAAAAATGCAACATTGAGGCAAATTTTCCATTATACCATGATATAGAAATGAGAGAAACCCTTCCAATCTCTTTAATCACACCAACCTTATTAAAGGATTTTGACAATGCAATAAAGGTAGGTGGAAGAAGCAAGCCACATGTTGAGGCAATGTCTAGGGAAAGTATTTAAATTCTTTTAGTTCTAGCTTCATTTGCTAGGTTTTGAAACATCATGCTATTGTCTCCCCTCGCCAAACTCCTCTAACCCCTACCATAATTTCCATCTCATCCGATACCTGTCTTGAATAAGCACAACAAAATAACCAAATGGCTTATTTTTAATCTTTGGAATTCTTAAATTTAGTCATAAATTTGTGGTCAGTTAATTTATACAATCCATTTAATGATCTTAAAAAAAAAATTTATCTTGGAGATATTTGACAATGGATTTATTGTTGGTTTGAATTGTTATATGAGTTTAATTGTGCAACTTGTTCATAATTGTTGTTGCCAATAGATTTTTATCCAACAATTAAAAGTGGAACAACTCCTTAACATGGAAAACAGATACACACATCGCTCTGCATCGATTTATGTGGAACAATTCTCAATTTTCATCTTTCCTCTATATCAACGATCACAATAAATTGTTGGAGTTAAAGAGAAAGTTGGAATTCAGAGAATTGATGTACATAATGACAGGTATGGGTGGTGGTATGACATAATTTACTATCCCTTAATAGAAATATAGGTAAAACTCAACAAGATGTAATAAAAGCTAGAAAATCCAGGTATCAATAAAACCATTACTTCAATTTATGAAGAGAAGATAAGAGCAATTCCCATACACGCAAAGCATTATATATTATGCATGGATTAATTGAAAGCAATTGGTAGTTTATTGGGAAACGATAAGAGACATTGGGTAGCCCACACCATGAAGAAATAAGGATTTAAGGAAAACTTAAATGTTGTATAAATGGAATTGAAAAGTGTTGAAAGCAGGTATTTACCGAACAGCTTTATGAAGGTGCGTAAATGCAGGGGCCAGTAGTAAAAGAAAGAGGGGATTCGTAGTCATTGCTTACCTATGATATCTCTTTTAAATTAGGAAAAACAAACTTTATAATTGGCTTGTGCTGACCAGAAATAGAACAATTTAACAAACTCAAACCTAAGTTATTTGCAGCTTCAAGTGAAATAAATTAATATCTTTATATTTATTATGTATCAAATCAAGGTAAGAAAGGCATTACAGTTCGACTTTGAGTACTCTTCTCAAATTACAACCTAACCTACCAATTATCATTTGTATGGATTGTGATTTTCATTGGGTAAACATATAAGTTATAACTCATTCAAAAATATGCCATTCGAATATAAATATAAGTTATGTACTTATATTCCAAAGTGAACCTACACATTTTATGCTCAATAGACACTCATGATCATGACCTCGTACTATATAAAATGCATGGTGCTGCATATATTAACATTGTGCTAAATATTCGAGCCTTGCCACTACATAACATGGTAATCACCAGTGTACCCCTTTATTGCATGGACTCAGAGCCAAGTATACAATTTATGCTTTTAAAAGTGGACAAGCTAAAAGAAAAAACTACAACCAATCCCTAAGAATCATGAAGCTGGTTGATATATCGGTAGTTGAATTTTTTAATTACATAAATTTCTAACTGTTGGCACGAGATAAAGTAACCAACTCTCTAGAGGATAGGAATATAGCAAAGAGTTTCCATATAAAGCAATATAAAAGATAATAAATAAGAAATGTATAAATCATGTAACATAAACAAAACACTTTATGGAAGGATGAGATAAGTACAAACAATATGTTGGTGTCCCATAAAATTCTTGATAGCATGATAGGTTGTGAAATATAAAAAACGATGATCTATATGTCATTGTTATCGATAAAGTTTGACATCAAGGTGAATTTGACATTGTTATGAATTTCTACAATAAAAAACAAAAGAAGGAAAGGAATTCTCCCATATGAGTAATTACATTATATGTTTTTGGGAACTCTATAAATGATAGAAATAAGGAAGTTAAATAACTTGTGAACATGTTTGGAAAATGTTTGCTCTAATGTCAGAACTTACAATTTACAGATTCACAAATTGTGCGAGAAAGATGCAGAAACCTCAGGTGGGGGACCTTTTTCTGAAGATTGGTATAACAACTAAGTTAAGTTAATACTTTCTCTTTCCCCTCAATTCATACATGACTATATCAGGGCCATGGAAGAGTCTGGCGAACTCGATGAGAAGATCAAGGGATTGATTGAAACCGAGCCTCCTTCTTCGGCCCCTTTGCCATCGTCTGTGGGGGAAGATGATTTCGGGAACAATGGGATGGTCAATGAGTTTGCTAATGTTATCGGAAAACTACGAGAATAAGTGGTTATCAAGGATAGGTTTTATAAAATGAGGATGTTCACCAGGTGCTTTGTTGGATTGGAAGCGCTTGATTTCTTGTCAGAGGATCAGTTACTGGAGAGGGACGAGTTTTGTGTATTTTTTTGCCCTATGCTTTTGTCTCGTGGAATTTTTTTTGGATAAATTCATCCAGGTACTTAATGTGTCAAATATTCATGAAAAAGAAAGAACCGAACCGCCTAGCTTCCATTTTATACTTTGATATTCCTATGAATAAACCTTGTGTATATTTTTGTGGCAACTACTTTAATTTCATTGCCTTAGTAAAATTGTTCCATGTTGTGAGATTTCTGGTTCTTTGCTCTGCTAGCCTAGTGGTGTAACTTAAACATCTCACCTTTGCTTTGCTGTCAAATTTATAAAAAAACAAAATTGCACTCTTTAGATATGTAATGGAATATAGTACAATTGTTCTATAGCGAAAATTCTATGATAAGGGTTTCAGGCTTAATATGAACTATATATTTGTGTACCTCATCTCCCACTTTTATACTTCTTTGAAGCCTTCATTGCCAAGCTTGCTATGGATTGCATATCCTCCCCTATTATTTGAAGCATCCTCTCTAGCTATTGATTGGTTTGAAGTACCTTAATTTTTCAAACTAGTCGTAATCATATTCTGCAAATTGTCTGGAGTTTGTTTCATAGATTCAATCCTGTTTGTAAAAGATCTGATTTCTTGAGTAGACTCATCCATCCTCTTTGTCAGCTCTTGCTTTTCTTAAAAAACAAATCCCTGCAAAACTTGAATTTTGTGTTCAATCTATTGCTGCTTGGTAAAAATTAGGTCATGATTTGATACCACTAAGTGCAGGGAAGAACCTAAAATACAGCAGGCATAACCAAAAAATAACTTTATAAATCAGATAATTTTACCAAGAAATAGTACATGGAGTCGCATATCCTGAAATCAATTGAGACAGTCTTTTCCGTAGATCTTAAAAGCCATTGAACCTCACTTTTTTGCTCATCTAAAATAAAGTTTCCATTAATTTTTTAAAGAAGCTGGGCAAAGTGAAAAGAAAAAACATGGGGCTATGGCTACCCTAGAGATTGGTCTGGATTAGAACCAACATTATTACAGAACATTCAGAAAAATAAATTAACAATTGAGGACCGAATTCTGTATTTCAAAATAAGATAATAGTTCAAATTAGTCAGATTTAGTTGTTATTCTTTCATTCTTTCTTCATTTCAACCAGTGATCAAGGTAGCTGAAATGTTCTAGCCATTGGCTAGTAACTAGTTTAACTTTAAAATGTCAATGACCAGTCTGGAATCTCCTTCAACTTCTAGGTGATCCAAACCATTTTGGAAATAGATATAATGTCTACCCATGAGTGTTCTCAATTCATCCTTGTTGTTACACATTCTCCTAGTGACAAAGCATAAATAAAAAATAGTTTCACCATTTACACTTTGTATAGTTCCTTTCCACCTACTCTTCCATGGATGTTCTTTACAACGGAATCAAATTTTCAGTGATTGTCATCTGGTGGTGATCAAAGGTTTCCTTCTTTTACAGTTGCTTTACTGGGATCTGAAACTTGATTAACTGGAACTCTCCGATGCTCAAGATGGAGATCAGTCTACCATTTATTGTAGTCTTCTGTGAGCTTTTAAAGTTTCCATATCTTTAGATGTACCAAAATTCAGATTGTATTTGGTGTTATTTTTTATTATTAATTTTTTTATTTCTTGTGATTCAGATTTGCCACCATATACAAGGTGGCAATAACTCCAATTTTTGTTTGAGAGTATGACTCTGCCTAAATAGCGTAGATTCATTCTGATTGTGTTTTTCTATCCCTTTGGAAGTTGCATGCATAGTTTTTCAGTTTTTGTTTTGATGATATTACCTACATCATTTCACTTATAGTTTGAGATATTTACGATGTTTGGAAAATAAAAGATTAGATGATAAAAAAAAAATTTGAATATCATGTTATAGATATATTAGATTTCATTTTCAAAACGATATCTGGCCCACAAAAACATTAAATTTCTTTTTCTAAACAATGTTTATAACACACACAAATTAATCTGTGAACCCATACAAATTAAAGTGATCTAAAAATATCCTCTTTAAATTAAAATCAACATATCAAAAAAAAAAATTCTATATTTCTTCTTAATGTTAGATACTAGTTTTTATACTAATATTTTGGGCATTCTACAGGAAGTTGAATTCTAAAGTATGTCTTATATTGCCTCACTCAAAATTTTGTATAACTATTTGCAAGCTTTTAAGGTTCCTTGTCTGCAGCTATCTTTCAAAACTCAACAACCATTACACTGTCACACACTTATTTCTTTAAGGCATCATTCTTCCTTGTTCAACAATGGAAACAAAATTTCTTACAGATTTCACAATGGTTGACTTCTTCTTAATGAACAAGATTGGCATCGTTCCTCTTTCATACTCTTTTCAATTGCTTGATGACTTCATTTAATCAACAATAGTTATTTTCTGTCTTTTCTGAACACAAACTTGCAATGATTTTCAGAGTCTTTCCAACTGATATGTAGATCCTTGTCTGCTCATCTTCTTACAGTGGGCTTCTTTAATACATTTTCTTCTTTGTTTTAAGACATTGAAATACAATAATTGTAGAGTTACATTGTCAAAACTATTACCATAAACCCTAATTTCTTTATAAGCCATAAAGCTACAGAAAGTTGAACAATATATACAAGATAATCTGTGCAAATTTTAAGAGCATAATGTCTAAATGTATAAATGGTTTAACCCAAATGCAATATTTCATAATTTATTCTGTTAATAAAGATTGTGTTTATTTGAACTAGTTTTTACCTCGATATATGACTTCTCTTCCATGGCTTGAAATAAGTATGTATTATTTGACTTTCATATAAATATTACAAGTTATAATATGTAGGAGGTAAAAATACATACTCTGTATTTTATAAGCAGATGACTAAAACAAATGTTAGGTAAAAGTTGTTCAATACAATACAAACCAACTACTTTGAAAAGCAAGATCACAAACTTTTTCTACAGATCCACTGGATCCTCACTTCATAATGAGTATTACAGATCCACTGGATCTCCATTTCATAATGAGAATTAGAGCAATGTCAATGCCAATTTAACATCTAGAGCAATATACAAGATTTAGAGCAATGTCAATACCATTTCAACATCCACAAACTAATTTAGAAGCAAGATCGCAAATGTTTATAGAGATCCACTGTATCCTCACTGCATAACCAGCATTGGAGCAATGCCAATGCCAAATTAACATCCACAACAATTTATGAACATTAGAGCAATCAGTGTGAATTTAACATCTAAAACAATTTAGTTATTTAAGTTTTTCATTTAGGCAAGGACTAAATTGCCCTGCTACAACACTTGTTTACTTTAAAGTCTTTAAAACTGTTTAAAGACTGCTCCATTTTTATGGCACTCATTTATGGTTGATCTATATATAGTGACTAAATGCCTTTTTCCTTGTTGTTATAATGATGTGTGCCCATTTATAGAAGAGAATGTATTTGAAGAGGGAAGCCATCCTTATCGTTTCATGGAACATGATCCGATTGTTTCTGCCAACTGCTATAATTTTACTGGAGGTACAAATGACATGAACCCCAAATCCCTAGCAAAAGTTGTAGCTAGACTGAGGAGCTTGACCCAAGCGATTTATGAAGCTTATATCTCTGATGATGGTTAAAAGGTATTGTTGTGACTAAATGGTTAAGCTTGATCTGGAATTCCATTCTTTGGTTTTCTGTGGATTCTTGGTATTTCACGTATGCATTATGGACATCCAAATGTTTTTGATAGGATTTTTCATATCACTCCTCAGAGGCATAAGTAAGGCAGCTCGGGTCATTAATATCATTGAAGATATTTATGCAGGTACTATTGATTTTTCTATAGGAAACTCATTTCCCGTGCTTTCAAGTTTTATCCTGTTACCACAAACTGCATTTTCCAGGCATGATTCATTTTGATTATAGAAAGATCTCATCAATAATCTTACAAACCTATCATAATTTAGCAACAATTACAAGAGAATCAGTCTGCGTATCCTTTGAAAACTTCAATATAAAAACTCAATACATAAACTTCAATTTATTCAATATAAAAGTCAATACATGAAAACTTATGTCTTTATTGCTATTTCAATATAAGAGTCAATACATGAAAACTTATTTTGTTTGTTGATTCGATGATGTATCCTTTTCAAGTTCATGACATTTCTCTTATCGTATCTTTGTAATTTTCCTGTCCGTAACACAATTCTTAGAAATGTCTTAACTCTTTATAGATTTGTTAAAGTCATAAGAGGACCTTGTCCATTATTTTGTTGTTGTTTTAGATCTTAATAAAAAAATGATCAAGAGAGTCAATTTCTTGCACTAGATCTCATATGTGAGTAGTGAAAATATTGTTATTGGCCATTTGTGAAACTAGACATGGCATAGATATGTAAATACATAATACCAAAATGTGGTTTCTTGTGATTGTGATAAACCCATTTCATAAAATTGTCTCTAAAGTTGTTGTCTTGTAAACTGAAGAAGCATCTTTATCGGGTGTAGAGCCTATGATGCAAAAGATCCGAAGTGAGATTCGACATGTGGATGTACAAATATTGGCAACAGTTCACCAACAGGTTTGTATGGTCTTGCAAGAATTTAGCACATTTTGAGTGACTTCTTGTTCTTAACTGCTCTTTCTCTCTTTTCACTTACCCTATTATGTTGGGAAAGCGGGCACCCTTACATTTTCATAATGATTGGGATAATTCTCGTGATCCCAATTACACCATTCTTGGGTAAAAGCTCACAGGATCCCTGTTCACTTCATTTTTTAGTAGCCTTATCCTAATTGGAATAGAATTGTTGTAAATGCTCCCTAAATTCTATAATATTCATGTGGAAATTGAACCCAGGTGTTAGAACAATTACACTCACAACAATTGCCAATTACACATGCAAATTACTCACAAAGGAGACTGAATAATGGAGCAGAACACTAATTTGTATTGAATAAGTGTACAATAGCCAACCCTATGAAGTCATAGGCTGCCACAATAAATAATTACATGAGGGATTCGAATGCATGAAGATGCCATTCGAATCTAGTTAAAAGCAGGCTTACTAAATCTAAACAAATCCCCCATAGGTGCATAAAGCAGTTTCCAAAACTGTCTAGGAGCTCACGAATTGGAAAAATCAATTAGGAAAGCTAATAGTGGGTGGAAGGACAACTCATACATGCTTTTCATAGGAGAAAAGAGTGGAGGATGTGGAGGACAAAAAACAAGTTAACTTCACCTAGTCAAACTTTCCCAATTGCCTTAAAACACTAAAAAAGCAGGCAATAAAGCAGAAAAAGAAGACATGTGCTAGGGAGGCAAGGAATAAAGTAGATTTGATTCTAGGAGGTTTCCCAAGCGCTCCATGACTCAAAATTAGCAAGTTTGAACACTATGGATGTGTAGATGACAACTTGCATAAGGTGGAATATGGAAACTAGGCAAATAAGACAAAAATTGGATTAATTAATGTCTAAGGTAGCTAACTATGGGTTGATTATTCTAACACCCCACCTTAAGCCTGACTTATGAGTAATATATAAAAAAATTATAGGGCCTAGCAACAAGGCTTAGTCACTCTTTACATACTGCATGTCCATTTAACCAAGGAAAGAGGCAAAAACCCAGTGGGAAAAATCCTCCCTTAAACATGGACTGTAAAACAAAATTTGGAAATCTTGTCATCACTCATGCTTCACAGCATGATCAGCAATCCCCAGTAGTGATTTGAGATTGCTGAATGTCTTCTCACAAAAAAATTTGGTGAAGATATCATTTACTTGTTCTGAAGATGAACAGAAGAGTAGGTGAATGGTGCCATCATGCACAAGCTGTCTGATGTAGTGCATATGGATCTCAATGTGTTTGGTTCTCTGCTTCTGAACTAGATCATTGCATATTCGAATGGTAATCTGTTTATCACAATAGATAGTAGTTGAGTATTCTGATTCGAAGCCACACTCTCCAAGTAACCTCTGAAACCATAAACATTGAGTTGCTGCATTTACAACTCCTCTGTACTCTACTTCTGTAGATGAGAGTGCAATGGCACTCTGTTTCTTGCTTGACCAGCTGATTGGCCCTTCTGCAACCATGAACACATATCCTGATGTTGACTTTCGATCTGTGCTGTCACCTGCCCAATCACTGTCAGTAAAACCAATCAAATCAATATCATATTTAGCTTTATAGAAGATCCCATGTGTCCTTGTTCCCTGAACAAAGTTAAGGATCCTTTTGGCTGCTTTCCAATGGATCTCATGAGGCTTATCCATGTATCTAGAAGCCACACTTACTGCATAAGAAATATCATGTCTAGTATGTGTAAGATACAACAAACATCCAATCAATTTCCTATACAATGTATTGTTTACCATAGGTGAAGAATCAGCTTCTTCAAGCTTCACTCCTGAAAGGAAAGGAGTATTGCTTGGCTTGCAATCCTTCATTTTTAATTTGTTCAGAAAATCCAAGGTAGACTTGGACTGATGCACTTTTATTCCATCTTTGGTTTGAGCAATCTTGAGCCCCAAGAATTGGCTCAATAGCCCCAAATCCGTCATGGAGAAGGCATGGTTCATTGCATCCTTCAAGGAAGCAATTTCATCCTTTGAGCTTCCTGTAATGAGAAGGTCATCAACATATAAAACAATGATCATTAATGAACCATTAATCAGCTTCAAATAGACATTTGGATCTAATTTGCATCGAACAAAATTCAATGATAGCAGAAAGCTATCAATCTTGGCATACCAAGCCCTAGGGGCTTGCTTAAGCCCATACAATGACTTCTTTATCCTGCACACAAGAGATGGGTTAGTAGCAAATCCTTGAGGCTGCTGCATGTATATCTCTTCAGTGATATCTCCATTCAGGAAATCACACTTCACATCCATGTGATGTACTTCCCATTGCTTTGAAGCTGCAATGGCTGAGGCTAGCCTGATGGAGTCCATCTTTTCCACTGGTGCAAAGGTCTCATTGTAGTCTATGCCATGAACCTGTGAGTAGCCCTTGGCTACCAATCTGGCCTTGTACTTTATAGGTGAACCATCAGCAGCAAATTTGGTTTTGTACACCCACTTACATTGAACTAGCTTCCTCCCTGGGGGAAGATCAACCAGCTCCCAAGTGTTGCTCTTTTGGAGTGAGCTGAACTCTTCCTTCATGGCTGCTTTCCTTCTTGGATCATTTGCTACATATTTATATTTCTATGGGTCTAATTCAACCATCAGATAGCATTTCTCAGCAAACATAGGATCTTTCATGCACAGAGCACTCTCAAATTGAGATCTAGTCCTCCTAGGATCATTAGGATTTCAAGCTAGTTCTCCCGCTGCATGAATGGTATTGGCTGCCCATTTTGGCCTTGTAGGACTATTAGGATCTGAAATCAAATCATCATTATCAGACATATCAGAATCAGCATGTTCAACTATCTCTTCACTTACATTCAGAGGTTCTGGTGGTGAAGAGGATTCTCCAACTTCCACTGCTGCTAGGGGCTCTTCTTAAAATTGAACACACCTTTCAATGAAGGCTTTGTTTGTGCTCAAATTGATCAGCTTGTACCCTTTTGAATCTTCAGAGTACCCAACAAATAGACACTCTTGGCTTTGGGGCTGCAAAGCCTTCCTCTTTTCTGTTGGAATTCTAGCCCAAGCCCTTGAGCCAAAAATCCTGAAATGGGTCACATCTGGCTTGTGCCCACTCCATGCTTCGAAAGGAGTCATACCATCAAGTTGTTTATGAGGCACCCTATTCTGGATATAGGCTGCACAGTTTATAGCTTCGGCCAAGTACTTTGGTGGCAAAGTCTTAGCCTCCATCATGCAGGTTGCCATCTCTTTCAGTGATATGTTCTTCCTCTTAGCAACACCATTCTGTTGTGGTGTGTAAGGGATAGAATGCTGCATCTGAATACTTGCATCTGCACAATATTGAATAAAATCAAACTTGACATACTCACCACCATTTTCATATCTGAGGACCTTGAGTTTCCTCCCAGACTGGTTTTCAACCAAAGCCTTAAAGACTTTGAAGAGGCCAAAAACTTCAGACTTGTGTTTTAGGAAGTAAACCTAGCAATACCTAGAAAATTCATCTATGAAATTCAATGCATATTTGGCCTGACTCATTGACATATGAGGAAATGGGCCAGCAACATCACTGTGGATCAACTCAAGAGGTGCAGAGGTTCTCTCATGACTAGCTCTCTCAAATTTATGCTCTGGGTGTTTTCCTAGGATGCAACCTTGACAGACTCCTTTGGAAAACTTAATCTTAGGTAACCCTATGACCATTTATTTTTAACTAAGATCAGAAATATACTTGTAATTTAGGTGGCCAAATATTTCATGCCAAAGCTTGCTTGCCTCATTAGCATGAATCAGAAGAGCAGAGGGGTTTGAGTAGGGTAGGAAGTGTGAGAACATGTATACCTTTGAAGTATGATTTGCAACTCCTTTTGCAATGACTTTACCACTTGAGATCTCTGTGATCTCAACTTCATCAGGTGAGAATATGACCTTCTTTGGAGACCCTGTGTGGGTCATCTGATACACTGATAAGAGGTTAGAGGCAAGACCTGGAACATGCAACACATTGCTGAACTTACCATGGTCAAGATCAATCCTCCCTTTGCTCAAAATTTCAGTGAGAGAGTCATCTCCTAGTACTATTAGTGGACCTTTCGACATGTCAAGTGAGGTGAATGCCTCCTTGGTCGAAACCATATGTCTTGAAGCTCCAGAATTAATGATGAAACTAGGTGAGCTTGATGTGCCAGCAACCAATGCATGAAATCTCTCTCTGTGTTCTGAACTTGATCCTCCTTCCCTCTTCTTTGAGCTGTCTGGAAGGGAGATGCCATTCTTCTCCAGGATTTGGGTCAGCATGTCTATTTTATTTTTCATGCAGGAGCTTTCAGAATGATTTCCCTTACTGTAGTATGCGTACTTGCTCATTTCTCCTTTGTTCTTCTTCTTCTGGTAGTTCTTCTTGGAACCTTGAGGATCCTCCGGAGACTTGTTCTTGTCTCTCTTTTGCTTAGGTGGATTTTTAGCTTTCTTTTTGCTTTTTGAATCCACCCTCGAATCTCCAGCAACCAGAGCTTGGTATTTGGATGGTTTGATGGTGCCCATCATCACCAATTTACCTTGTTCTTGTGTGAGAGATTCCATGAAATCTGCAAGGCTAGGCATCTTCCAGGCTCGAGCTGCCAACTTTGTGGCATAGAAGGTCGAAACAAACACTAAATAGTCAGGGCCAAGCTTCAAGAGTATGGCCAAGACCATCTGATCATCCTTCTTTTCGATCCCACATTGTTTTAGCTGCAAAACAAGTGCTTTGAACCTGGAAAAATAGAGTTGCAGGGATTCAAAGCTATTGGGACTCAGGGAGATCAATTCATTTTCAATTTTATGTCCCCTCATCTCATCTGTCTTTCCAAAAAGATCAACAAGCTTCTCCCATACTTCATTCGGTGATGTCAATCCATCAAGATGGAAAAGAAGGTCTCTGGATATACTCAGACACATGAGACCATAGGCCTCATCCCTCCTGTTGTGCCATTTTATCTTCTCTGCAGCTGCATTGGGCTCTGCTTCTGTTGCCATAGTCACTCTGTAGAGGCCTTTCTCTCTCAACAGTATCTCCATCTCTGCTTTCCATTCAAAGAATTTAAATGGAGTCAAGATGATCTTTTGAGATTGATCCATAGCTCAGAAATTGTCTCGTCAGTCAGCAGAATGCTCCCAGTCAATGATGTCAAACCTACAAAACAAATTGGAAGGAGAGAAATCGATCTGCAAAGGCTCTGATACCATGTGGAAATTGAACCCAGGTGTTAGAACAATTACACTCACAACAATCGCCAATTACACATGCAAATTACTCACAAAGGAGACTGAATAATGGAGCAAAACACTAATCTGTATTGAATAAGTGTACAATAGCCAACCATGTGAAGTAATAGGCTGCCACAATAAATAATTACATGAGGGATTCGAAGCATGCATGAATATGCCATTCGAATCTAGTCAAAAGCAGGCTTATTAAATCTAAGCAAATCCCCCATAGGTGCATAAAGTAGTTTCCAAAACTGTCTAGGAGCTCACGAATTGGAAAAATCAATTAGGCAAGCTAATAGTGGGTGGAAGGAAAACTCATACATGCTTTTCATAGGAGAAAAGAGTGGAGGATGTGGAGTACAAAAAACAAGTTAACTTCACCTAGTCAAACTTTCCCAATTGCCTTAAAACACTGAAAAAGAAGGAAATAAAGCAGAAAAAGTAGACATGTGCTAGGGAGGCTAGGAATAAAGAAGATTTGATTCTAGGAGGTTTCCCAAGCACTCCATGACTCAAAATTATCAATTTTGACCACTATGGATGTGTAGATGACAACTTGCATAAGGTGGAATATGGAAACTAGGCAAATAAGACAAAAATTGGATTAATTAATGTCTAAGGTAGCTAACTATGGGTTGATTATTCTAACAATTCATGAGCAGATTAGATAGACCCAAATTTATACCTAATGCTTTACCTTTCATACATTGAATGACTAATTGGTAATTACCAAAAACTTGTCACTTTTCCATCCCATGTTACTCTGCCAACATCATGAGAATTTGAAACATCCTATATTTTTCCCTGTTATTGGAACATATATGAACTCTATAATACAAAGGGGATCCCACTGTGTTATGATAGGAAGAGGGCACCTTCTGCTCTACATCAAATTAGAACCCTATGAATTAATGGCTCAGCAGCCTTTCAATGAGATTTAATAACTTTAATTACAAAATTCCCCCGTAAAAGGAAAGGATGGGTGGAAGGGCGCCCCTTACAAGAGAATAGTCATAGTCATAGTAGCAGTCAGAAGGATGCTTTAGTGAAGTAAAAGTCTAGAAGATTACATTACAAGTGTATCAACAGAATATGGGTCAAACATTCTCTTTAGTCCATGAAAAATTTCTTGATTGTCTCCATGGAAAAGGCCTTCTAATATTATACATATCTACCAAGTCAAGATTTTTCCAAAAGATTTTTTAATGACAGAAATTAAAATTCTATAATATCCTGAATATATCAATAGCATAGAAGAACTAATTAAATAATGTTATTTATCCATAATGTAGTCAGAAAATCCATTTGCCCCTCTTTAACCTTTGTCTTAGCCTTAACATGTTTTTATGAATTTGCACAAGAAAACAATAGTCAAAATATAGTAGTTTTGAAATCTTGGCTATATTTATTTCAATCATCTGGAATTCAAGGGAAATTTATGGACTAAAAGGTATACAATTAATACCGTTTATTGAGAAATAAATCACTACAATTTACTGGGTTTCAATTTTTTGAATGCACTTAATTTATAGGAACCTGATAGGTTTTAATGCACTTAATTCAGCTCTACCATTTTTTTCTTGAGTGGCCTGTGTCTACTGTGTGATGGTTGGTTAGTTGTTAAAATTAATAGCTTTTAGTATATGTCTCAATGTATTTTTGGGGTTTTAATATATTAAACGATGAATCAAGGAATATTGGATGCAATGCATGGAGGGAAAGGACCCTGTAGGTTACATTTTTTTGAACTAAACTTATTTGAGGCCTTCTCACCTCCCATAGTGATGTGGTCAAGAAGTGGGTGAAGTGGTGAAGAACTAGAGGCTTTATTCAATACACATATTTATTTTTAACCATTAAAGTTTAAGGATTCCCATGACCATCATGAAAGGGGCATTTATCTCAGTAGTAGAGAAACTCCCTACAGAGGGGCATGCCCTGGGTTTGATTCCTGGCTTGTATAAATTTAAACTTGGTAAGGAATTAAAGTTGGTTGGAGGTAGTTAGTAACCTAGAACAAAGGTATTTCATGTCAAAATGGAGAGAAAATTCATTTTAAGATTTGAATTTCATCAATATTAACCTCCCATTTTTGCAGCTCACTAGACCTTTGAAAAGATTAAGAAGACATGGTTGTCGCCAATACACTAGACAGTCTAAAGCATTTACATTTAACCTACAACCTTGTTGATGTATATGTAACTTCGGAATTTATTTCACTTGTATTTCTTATATATTGTAACCCGATGTTTATTCCGAGATGTACTTGAGTTATGTCATGTCCCAATGTTCCTATCGGGAAGTTCTGTAATGTAAACAAGTAATGTCAATTCATTGTGGGTAACCCTCCTATTGGCTAAGGGTTAAAGTCCCCACAGTTTCGGGGCACTAGGGTTATAGACTCTCCTAGTGAGGTCAGCCCTAGTAGGTTTTAGTCAAGTCAGGAATTAGTATAAATAGAGAGTTGGCCTCTCTATTTATCACACATCTCATACACACTCAAGTGTAGTGCATAGTTGAGGAAGAAGAAGACACCGGGGCTAGATAGAAAGAAGGTTACTACTGTCGGGAGATCACTTACTCTTTTGGGTTCTACTTTTGGTGTTGATTCTATCTCTGAGGAATTTGCGGGGTTTTCACCATTTATGGTTTCCCTAAGGATAAACACTATATTCATTGTCTCTTGTGTTTAATTGCTGTGCTTGTTATTCTCTCAGTTAAAGATCCTAATGTTATGCTAGCTTAATGATGAAATTCTAACATGGTATCAGAGCTAACCTAAGAAGAAGACACTGTGCAGCTGCAGGAACTAGGGATTCCTAGTTTGTGGACCTTCCTTTACATATTTTCAGCAAAAATAAGGTGGAATAACTCTCCTCCTTAGGGCACATCTTTTTATCGAAGCAGAATCCAATTCTGAGGTTTTTCAGTTTTGGACCCGACACTGCTGCTAGAAATTAGGGCTTTTCATAGAAGAGGAATTTTTCAGTAATCCCAGGCCTGGATTGATCTCCTTCCCAAAATCAAAGTTAGGGATCAAATTCAAAGCATTTGGTTGGACAGAACTCTAGAAAAGCAAACCCCTAATTTGCTACTGAACCAGCACTACATGATTTCAACTCCAAATTCAGATCCAACATCTTGACCTGGTAAGCTCTAAATATTTTGTATTTCCATTTGAGGTTCTCAGTTAAGATGTCTCATCATACCAAGCTTGATGAAAAGCTTGAGGGAGCTGACAACTTCCGAGCCTGGAAGTATAGGATCTCCCTGATTCTAGAAGAAAATGAGTTGGACTCCTATATCAATGAGGAGGTTCCAGTTACAGAGGGAGATGAGGCTAAGGCCTTACATAAGAAGAAGTTGGTTATGGCAAAGAGAATCATTGCTGATTCCATCAAGGATCACCTCATACCACAGGTGTCCTCCTTCAAGACACCTAAAGCTATGTTTGATGCCCTAACCAAATTGTTTGAAGGGAAGAACATAAACAGGAAGATGACTCTAAGAAACCAATTGAAGAATTCAAAGATCCAGAATGATGAGACTATTCAATATTACTATAAAAGGGTATCTCAGATGAAGGAACAACTAGAAGCAGTAGATGAAGAAGTGGAAAATGCAGAGATTGTGATGACCACCTTGAATGGTCTCCCTA
This sequence comes from Pseudotsuga menziesii, assembly GCA_001517045.1. Classification (NCBI taxonomy): domain Eukaryota; kingdom Viridiplantae; phylum Streptophyta; class Pinopsida; order Pinales; family Pinaceae; genus Pseudotsuga; species Pseudotsuga menziesii. The sequence goes on along the minus strand of LPNX010197381.1, from coordinate 126,605 downwards.
GATCATGGGACTCTTTCATTCAAGGGATTTGTGCCAGAAAGAAGTTAGTTAAGTTCAACAGAATATGGGAAGAATGCTCTCAAGAAGAAGCTCAGATAGTAGCTCGAGAAGAGAATATGGGAAGTGAAGATCAAGCTCTTACAGTTCACTCCAAGAAAAACAAAAGGAGCCATCATCACTCCAAAGGTAAGATCTCACACTCTAGAAGAGATATGTCTACTATTAGATGTTACACATGTGATGAGAAAGGTCACATATCCAAATTATGCCCTAACAAAAGGAAATTAAAGAAGAAGGGAAACAAGAGAAGACATCATGCTCATGCTATAGAGGATGATGAACCTTCCACAAAGAGAATCAGACAAGAAAGTGATGATTCTTCAAGTGAGGAAGAATATGTGTTGATCTCCACTCTCACGAGAACTATTTCACATGGAAGCAATGATTGGCTCAGAGACAGTGGTGCTTCCAAGCACATGACGGGATTCAAAGAATCAATTGTGAAGCTATCTGAACATAAGTCACCTCACAAGGTGAAACTTGGGGATGACTACCAGTATCCAATAAAAGGTAGTGGTGAATCCTTCTATAAACTAGACTCTGGAAAGTCTTTGAAGATGAAGAATGTATTATTTGTTCCAAGACCAAAGAAGAACCTCCTCTCCATATCTGCATTGGATGCAAAAGGAATGAGGGTTGCTTTCGTAGATGGCCAAGTTCTTATGTGGCCAAAGGGAAAGACTTTTGATGATGCAATAGTGATTGGGGAACAAGAAGGAGGTCTATACAAGTTGAAGGGCCAACCAGAACAAGCTTTGGTTCATGACTCAGTAGAACCAAATGAACTTTGGCATAGAAGGCTTGCACATGTGCATTACAGAGCACTACCACTTGCAAGCAAAGCTATTGAAGGTCTTCCATAAATTCAAGCAAAACATGAAGGGGTATGCAAAGGATGTGCAAAAGGAAAGAACACAAAGAAGACATTTCCAAGTAGAGAAAGCAAAGCAAAAGGAATCTTGGAAATCATCCACTCCAATGTATGCAGACCAATGTCATCAAGCTCACTAAGCGGGTATGTGTACTATGTTTCCTTTATAGATGACTTTTCTAGGAAGACATGGATTTACTTCATGAAGAACAAATATGAAGTATTTAGCAAGTTCAAGGAATTCAAGGCTTTGATCAAGAACCACACTGAAAAGAAGATCAAGAATTTTTTATCAGACAATGGCGGAGAATTCACTTCAAATGAGTTCAAGGAACTATGTAAAGACTCAGGGATTAAAAGGGAGTTGTCCACCCCTTATAATCTACAACAGAATGGGATTGCAGAAAGGAAGAATAGAACTATCATGGAACCTACAAGAGCTATGCTTCATGATCAAGATCTTCCTATGCATCTTTGGGTAGAAGTAGCCAGAACAGCAGTGTATGTACAGAACCGTACTCCACATAGAGTACTCGAGAACAAGAATCCTGAAGAAGTCTTGTTCGACAAGAAACCAGAATTCAACCATCTCATAATATTCAGTTGTCCAGTGTACATACACATTCCAAAAGAGAAGAGGACAAAATTAGATCCTTCAGGAAAGAAGGGTGTATTTTTGGGATACTATGAAAGCTCAAAGGCTTACAAAATATACTTCCTGGGGTTCAAGAATATTGACATCAGCAGGAATGTAACATTTAACAAAGATTTAGCCTACATAAAATCCAGAAAGAAACCTGCTGAAGAACCTGAAGAAGCAGAAGCTCCCAGAATTCATGATACAATCATGAATGAAGAAACTCAAGAAGAAGATTGAGAATTTGAAGAACCACAAAGACCTGTAGATCCACCATAGGAGAAGAATCCTCACAAGAGGAAACCTTCTTGGGTACAAGAGATTATCCAAGGTGTGGAAAGATATGGGGTTCTAGAAGAGAATCTCAAAGAAATAAAGAGGACCAGATCCTGTTCCAGTTATGTAGCATTACTATGTGATTTCATTAATAAAGAACCTTCCAATTATGAAGAAGTGACAGAACGGAAAGAATGGAAGGATGTTATGATAAAAGAGTATCAATCAATCATGAAGAATGATGTTTGGGATGTTGTCCCAAGACCAAAAGGGAAGTCAATTGTAACTTCCAAATGGATCTACAAGATCAAGCATGCTGTAGATGGTAGCATAGAGAAATATAAAGCAAGATTTGTTGCTTGCGGTTTCTTACAGAAAGAAGGAATAGACTATGAAGAAACCTTTGCACCTGTAGCCAGATACACTTCCATCAGATCGGTACTTGCTCTGGCTGCAGTGATGAAATGGAAGATACACCAAATGGATGTCAAGACTGCCTTCTTGAATGGTGTAGTAGAAGAGGAAGTGTATTTGGAGCATCCACTCGATTTTGAGACACATGACAGGGAGTCTCATGTGTGCAAAATTGAAGAAAGCCTTGTATGGTTTGAAACAGGCACCCAGGACATGGTACGGCAAAATTGACAGCTTTCTATCTAGTTTGGACTTTACCAAGAGTAAAGCTGATTCCAACCTTTACTACAAGGTTGAAGATGGAAACCCAGTGATGCTCCTACTATATGTAGATGATCTGTTTGTGACAGGTATGGATGGGTTGATTATTGATACGAAGAGAGAGCTTGCTGCTGAGTTCAAAATGAAGGACTTGGGTATGATGCATTATTTTCTAGGTATGGAGGTGTGGTAGACTATGGATGGAATCTTCCTTGGACAAGGGAAGTATGCAGTAGAGATCCTGAAGAGATTTGGGATGATGGACTGCAAGGCATTAACCACACCTATGGCATCAAACCTAAAGCTATTAAGTGATGCTTCATCTGAGTCGGTTGATGCCATGATGTATCGCCAGATGATTAGGTCCTTGATGTACCTAACGAACATGAGACCAGATATTTGCTTTGGTGTGAACACCTTGAGCCAATATTTGATAGATCCGAGACATGTTCTGTCACGTTCCCATACCTTCGACCGGCGTAGAGGACGCGACTACTGGGTTTCTCAGACCGGGCTAAGAGCCCATGAACATGTATAGGCTTAAAAATTGCCTAAAACAGAATGCTTAAGCAAATTTGAACTAAAAGATGCACCCAGAATTATTAATCATTCACAGATGCAATTTAATCATCATACATAGCGGAAACCAACAACATTCAAACAAACATTCATTCATCATGTTACTTTCATTTTCATTAACAGAAAATATAGAATTTTAGAGGTAGAATGCACAAGATCACTTATCTTATGAATAATTCGATCCGCAACCAGCTATGTCACTGCAACGTTCCACCCAACCATAGGCCAGCGTGCTCATCAATATCTTAGCAACGCTGCCACCCCCGAGCTGGGCATGATTCTCCAAGGAATAAGGGAACTAGCAGGCTGACACATAGCCAAAGGTAACCAAAACACAGCCAAGCCAACTAAGTTGGGTTTATCAGGCCATCCAGGAGTTGGAGAAGGCAAATTGCTAAGCTGGTGAGCTCATTACAGAGCCAAGGATACCCACACCAGAACTAGCCTGACCTCTAAGACACCCATCCACACCCAACACAAGGAATCAGTCCCTTCTCTGCTACACAGTCCCTCAGGCCCTGCATTCCCTTCCAGTGCTATTCAGGGGTGATGGAGAAGAAGGCCAGCCCTCTAGTTCTGTCTGTGTGGTTTCTAACACCAGGTTTATCAAGCAACCAAGCCAAAATCCTTACTCCTCACACAGTCCAAGGACCAACCATTGCACTCAGGAAATCAATTCAGCTAACACCTCTTGAACAGTAAAAAAAAACGAATTACACAGCCCCATACGTAACAACAAAACGGCTCACAACATGGGGAAAACACACAGTCCTGAAGCTCATCAGTGAACACAACTCACAGCAGGGGAAAAATGCCCCAAACAGTCTATGCGGGAGACCAATAGTCAATGAGACAGCCCAGAACGTGAATGGATCTTCCCAGCCATGGTAAAAACACATGAAATCACAAAAACGTGAATGGAAAAATGCACCAGCAGCTCCCAAAACGTGAGGAAGACAACCCAGTCCCTGGCACTACAAAAACGACCTCCCATCCATGGGAAAAATGAAGCCAACAGCCAAAAACGTGGAAGGAAAAACACAGGAAAAACTCCAGCTGCTCCCAAAACGTGAGGAAGACTGAAAAACGTGAATGCATAGCAGAATGGCATACGTTTTTGGGCATTTTCCTTGCCAAGGAAGTCAGAACACGTTTTTCAAAAATGGGTCTCTGCCCAATTCGAATTTCTTTTCCCATACTCTTCCCATTCCATGCAATAACTAACTCAACCACATTCTGGCAGAAATAAATGATTGGAGAAAAAGACAAGAAAGGTAGTTGCCATCTTGATGGGTCTTCTCATAGACATTTGGCTTTTCCCCATTGGCCCATAGGTTAAATATTTCACCCCCCTTATCCTTAGAAAATCATGCCCCATTCGATTTGGTTGCCGCGACCGTAGCTGGTTGTGTTTATTTTTTTATTATAGATGCATATTTACATGATGCTGAAACTTACTATGTGCCGCATGCCCCGATATACCATCGGTGACAATTTTACATCCCAAAACACAGCATAACTGATCATTGGCGAGGCCTTGGCCTTTAGCTCCACACCATGATCATTACAATATATACATCATATACATCTAATGTAACGGGGTCAAAACTGGGACATTACATGTTCACTTGATTGCTACAAAGCATATTCTGAGGTACCTGAAGGGTACAGTTGATTATGGGCTCAAGTATAAGACTAATCAAAGGATTAACCTGGAGGGTTATGTTGATTCAGATTGGGTAGGAAGTTCCATCGATAGGAAGAGCACTTCAAGGTGTTGCTTCAATATGGGATCAGGTGTGATCTCGTGGTTTAGCAAGAAGCAATCCTATGTGGCACTAAGTACAGCTGAAGTAGAATATGTTGCAGCCTGTTCAGCTAGTTGTGAGGCAGTATGGCTGAGGAAGCTACTATATGATTTATTTGATCTCCATTTAGACGCTACTTGTATATACTGTGACAACCAAAGTTGTGTAAAGTTGTCAGAGAATCCAGTATTCCATTACAAGTCGAAGCATATCGAGATCAAGTATCACTATATCAAGGATATGGTGCAGAGAGGAGTAGTGAAACTCTAGTATGTTGTGACAGATGAACAGATAGCTGATGTGTTGAATAAGCCATTGGCTAGGGTGAAGTTTGAGTACTTCAGGGAGAATCTTGGTGTTCTCCAGATTGAGATTCCTCCTAAGAGGAAGTGATGTTTCCATGCTGATCCCTTCTGACATGGTGAGAGGATTGTTTCCTTCCATGGTCAGATGTAAGAGCCATGCCCTTTCAACATGGTGAGAAGATTGGTTCCTTCCATGGTCGGATGTAAGAGCTGTGACATGGTGAGAGGATTGGTTCCTTCCATTGTCAAGTGTATGTGATGATCCCACATCCAGCATGAAAAAGGGCTAGCTCTGTGAAGACACATCTAATATGAAAAAGGACTAGCTCTGTGTATATCCCACATCCAGCATGAAAAAGGGCTGGCTCTGTGAAGACACATCTAATATGAAAAAGGACTAGCTCTGTGTAGATCCCACATCCAGCATGAAAAAGGGCTGGTTCTGTGAAGACACATCTAGTATGAAAAAGGACTAGCTCTATGAAGACTCATCTAGTATGAAAAAGGACTAGCTCTGAGTAGATCCCACATCTAGTATGAAAAAGGAATAGCTCTGTGAAGACTCATCCAGTATGAAAAAGGACTGGCTCTGTGTAGATGCCACATCTAGTATGAAAAAGGACTAGCTTTGTGCCGATACATCGAAAAAGTCATGGCTCTATAGAAGTTCCTATGATGAGAAGAATCAAGAGATAGCACCCGTGATGATGACCCAGTGATGATCCAGATCGAGTGATGATGATCCAGATCCAGTGATGATGTCCAGTGATGATCCAGATCCGATGATGAAGATGAATTGAAGATGAATATGATTTGAATATGAAGAGGACTTGAATATTAAGAAGAATTGAAGATGACGAGGACTTGATGATGATCCAGAAGATACAGAGAAGAAGACTTGTGCTGAAAATTGTGTCGAAAGAATACCTTCCTAGTTAAGAAGGAGTGTTGATGTATATGTAACTTCAGAATGTATTTCATTTGTATTTCTTATATATTGTAAACCTATGTTTATTCCGAGATGTACTTCAGTTATGTCATGCCTCGATGTTCCTATCAGGAAGTTCTATAATGTAAACAAGTCATGTCAAGTCATTGTGGGTAACCCTCCTATTGGCTAAGGGTTAAAGTCCCCACAGTTCCAGGGCACTAGGGTTATTAGACTCTCCTAGTGAGGTCGGCCCTAGTAGGGTTTAGTCAAGTTGGGAATTAGTATAAATAGAGAGCTGGCCTCTCAATTTATCACACATCTCATACACACTCAAGTGTAGCGCATAGTTGAGGAAGAAGAAGACACTGGGGCTAGATAGAAAGAAGGTTACTGCTGTCGAAAGATTACTCACTGTTTTGGGTTCTAATTTTGGTGTTGATTCTATCTCTGAGGAAGTTGTGAGGTTTTCACCATTTATGGTTTCCCCTAGGATAAACACTGTGTTCATTGTCTCTTGTGTTTGATTGTTGTGCTTGTTATTCTCTCAGTTAAAGATCCTAATGTTATGCTAGCTTAATTATGAAATTCTAACAAACCTTGAATGATCCCAAGACCCACATCTAATGTGTGCATGTAGTGAGGTATACGAAAATATTAGCGTATTTGAAAGGATCCTCCATATGAGAACTACCATTTCTAGCATAATGGATTATGTAAACTCATTTCAATGGGAAACATAGTGTACCTTTCCAAGTAGGAGGGACATTCAATGTTATGATAGAGATAGGTTTATTAAGCCATATGATATTTAGTATATATTTGCTTGTATCCTCAAATATTGGAATCCATGATACTCTGCCCCAAATTCAACAACTGGTATTTACTTATCTATAAGGAAAAATGCAAATGATCTGATTTTCAAATACTATTCAAAGAGCTTAATATGTTTGATAATATTTTCAAGTGCTTGGTTTTAGGTTCAACATGTTCCCAATGAATTGCCGTGTCCTTATAAATGTTTCAATTACTCACTGCCATGGCCTTATATTAGGCATTTTGCTCAGATGGTAGCAGAGGTGCAAAGACCAGTACCTTCATCAATTCAATAGGTAATGATATAAGATCATTTATATTTCCTTTAATGTTAACATGCATTCAATGCCCTTTTATATCTACAATTTGCTCCAATGTTTCCAAAAAGAATTGGACATCAATTCAATAGATAATGATATAAGATCATTTATATTTCCTTTAACGTTAACATGCATTCAATGCCCTTGTATAACCCCAATTTGCTCCAATGTTTCCAAAAAGAATTGGACACAAGTAATAATTTCCTTGTCAACTCAGTTGGTAGTGTTATATTTGACAGTTATAATGGTTTTAACAATGTTGCTCAATGAACTAGAATTCATGTTTTGGCTTCAACATGGACTTATTATTTTTACTCTATAACATTAGGATCTTCCGTTCTTAGTATTCTTAATATTCACCCTATAATGATGTTGAGATTTGTGATGAGAATCACAAGTGGTTATTGTTTCCAAACAACCCCTCGCTTATTTTCTTGACCTTAGAAGAGAAAAGAAGGGGTCCCCTACTAAAATTTTGACCATTTCTAAGCTTGTTTGGTGATTGAGTTATTGTCCTTTGATGATGAGATCATCTACGGTGATGTTGCCTGTTTTTGATGATTGAGAATTGGCTATGATTTTTAGGAGCTATATGTAAATAATAGTTTAAGTAACAACAAGATAACTAGTTGCAGGGATAGTTGATTAGACTTTGCACATAGATATTTTGATCTTAAAGGGACAAGAGAGAGTCACTTCAATGGGAAAACAAGTGAAAAAAGTATCATTTTATTGATAAGCTCATGCATAATAGGTCAAATTAGGAAGTGGGTTATCCATCTTTCTTAGTAACTAATAGTACTAACGATTATTTGAAATGTCCACCCCAAGTTTTCCTTGCCTATAGAAAAGACAGAAATTCTTAGCCATGCTATACTAAAATACTGCTATTGTAAGTTATGAGTGTAATTGCTAGCTGATCTTTTTGAACGGGCACTAGCTCAGGTTTGTTGGAAATTTCATATATTTCCCATTATCTAGTACACTGAAGTCCAAAGGTTAATTGCTCATGGAATGCAATATATCCATGAAATCCAATCCTTTTTTTTGTATGAATAAAGGTCAAAAGTAAATGCAAGAGCTTCAATCAAAAGTGATATAATAATATAGGCTCTAAATTGATGGGGTGCAACCGAATCACAAACTTTATATAAGAGTTAAATATTAAGGTAAGGGGCCTCAACTGCTGTCAAAACAACTGCCAAATATTTTATCATTTTCCTTGATATCTGTGCCCTGTAGTGATAACTACTACCAAAAAAGTGTAATAACATGCTCTCAATATGCTAACAAGAGGTGTGCTCTGCTCCATGTTACTTACAACAAGCATAATTATAGCATGGAAGCATAACCCTTCTTGTTGTTGTATTCCTCAGAAACTTTCTGTCTTTATTGCTTCTGTAGCAATTGTTTTATGTAGCTACTGAGTTTTATGTGAAGAAAGTGCCCTCAATCTGCTGCTATTAATCTCAAACAGCGTGCCCTTCTCATGGATGAAATTTATTTCCTTGAAATATTTGCCTATCATGCTGCTAGAGTATGTCTAGAAGTGTGCCTACAATGGGGTTGAGATATTCCCTAGGAAGTGTAGCATTGTTAATGCAACTCTAAATCTTTTTTAGTGCATGCAAACATTTAAAGAAGTTCTCATGTTGGTTTTATGGTTTTTAATTTATTTTCTTCAAGTTGTTATGTTGTATGTTGGGGATAGTTTTCTCCATATTGATAAGTTGGAATTTTGTTCTCGGTAGGGATAATAAATGAACAGGGCCAATGCAAAACTAGAGGGATAGATATGTGTCTAATAAAATGTAAAAATAAATGCATTTGAAAAATAAATTTGTTGTTATATTTTTTTCCCCTTTTCTACTAGATGTTTCTTGAATATTGTTTTCTTCTTCATAATGAATGTAACAATCAATGCTTCAAATTTTGTGATGCAGATAAATGAACTTGTAGATATTGCTTGTTGTGTAGCCAATGCAAATTGGAATGATGCAGCATTGGAGTATTTGGTTTCATGTGTAGAAGATCTTCGAGAAGTCCTTCAGCATTGTAAATTTGAAGCTCTTACAGTTGACACTTTTGGGAGGTAGATGGAAATATTGCTTTGGTACTTATCAAAAGTCACAAGTTTTCACTGCATCTTAAAATAAGTACTTATCAATTTCCGGTTTTTATATTATTAAAAAAAACAAAGGATGTATTATTAGTAAAAGAAAAAGAGAATAATTAGTAGCAGTGTGAAGACCAGATAAACTCTTCTGAACTGCTTGTATATACATACATCTCCAGGCAAATGGAAGAAGCAGAATTGAAAATTTGGTTTTAATTAAAAAAAAAATTGCAAGGTGGTATTGATAGCTTTTGTAACAAGCATTAGCAAAATTTTTCTTTCTTCATTGAAAGTGTCTCTTTTGTTAAAAAAATAGTTGTTCTCTTCAAAATTTAGATACCAACTAGCAAAAGAGTAATGTTTGGGACTCCATTTTAAAATTTTGCAAGGTGCTATTGATAGCTTTGATAGCTTTTGTAACAAGCATTAGCAAAATTTTGCTTTCTTCATTGAAAGTGTCTCTTTTGTTAAAAAATTAGTCGTTCTTTTCAAAATTTAGATACAAACTAGGAAAAGAGTAATGTTTAGGACTCCATTTTAATCTTGTATTCTAGCTTATAATAAATCAATCTGTAAATAAGGAGGTATATGTGTTAGTGTGGTATATATGTTTGTGTAATGGCTCATTGCTTAACAAAAAACTGTAAAAATTACAAATGTACTTCGTTTATAAGAATTTGCAGGGGGCTAGCTCAAAGGTAGAGCATCTACATTATATAATGTAGAAGATTGGTGGTTCGATTCCACTGTGCCCTATAATAAATAGTTGCATTCTATCACTATTACATAGAGGGGAGGTAATAGGATATTAGGACAATATTTGAGACAATATTTTTGTAAATTTTCTCAACTTAAGACAACAAAATTTTTGTGTATTGTCTTAAGTATTGTCTTTAAGACAAAAAAATGTTTATGTACTATATTAAGTATTGTCTTTAAGCGGTGTCTTAAATTATTGTCTTAAATTTAAGACAATAGTTTAAGACAATAATTTAAGACACCCGCTTAAAGACAATACTTAAGCGGATGGATCATAAGTAGTCAACATGCTTGTGGATGCAAAACTTTCAAGCATTGCTGGTGTTACTATATCAACTTATGTGACTGAAGAGAAACATTGAACCGTTTGAATTTTGTTAAACTGCAGGTTCAGGTATAGAGACGCAAGCGGTCAAGGACAAAGTCAAGGAATGAAGAAATTTGTGAATCCAATGTTAAGCTTGAATCTATAGTTCCAGTGATTCCATTTAAGGGTGCATGTTTGGCATGTGCCCCTCATCCATCTCCATATGAATCAGATTCATCTAAATGACCTGCAAAACTCAGGAGACTTAGTGAAAATGATGCCAGTATTGCTGCAACATTAGTGGAGGTTGAAGATGAAGTAACTGCTGAGGCTGCAAAGGTGATACTCAACTTGTCGATAATTTTATTTTATGTAACCGCCCAAAATTGAGGGAGTGAATATGATTTTTATAATCATTCAACCATTTTTCTTGCAAATACATCCTAAATTCTAATGACTACATAAGTTTAAAACATATGAAAACTTGAAATGGACTTGAACTGCTTGTAATCATATCTTACATCTTGTCTGCCATTTTTCTTTCAGGCAAAAGAAAATGCAAAGGAGTTGAAACTTATGTTGAAAAATGCACTTCTTGGGAAGTCAGATCTTTTCAATTCTAAACATCCTGAAAAGGACAAGGTTTGTAGATAAGAACGTCATGAAGGAAGTTCATAGTGGTAATTAGGTACTAAAAAACAATATGGCTTGAATTTGTGCCATTGCATGCTACATGTTAAATTAGGAGAGTCTGGATGGAAAGAAAGATACTACTCTAAAAAATTTGAGGCACATACAGAAGAAGCTCAAGAACAAACCAAAAAGGATGATGTAAGTACCATGTGCTGGGTTGTGTAGGCTGTTTGAGAGAGAGAGAGAGAGAGAGAGAGAGAGAGAGAGAGAGAGAGAGAGAGAGAGAGAGAGAGGATCTATGTGTATATATCTTCATATACACCTATGCTTTAGCTTAATTTCTGTCATTTGCTTGTTTGGAAGGTCTTGAAATATACATAAGGACTTTGTTGGATAATGCACTATTATTATCAAGGAGTGTGCTCATGCTAGTGGTAAGTGATGAGTGAAAAAATTGAGCTTTCCAAACAGCTAAATTTCATTAATAGTATCACTATGCTGAGCCATCTTGCTTGTTTCCAATCCATGGGTTAAGGATTTTTTGGACTATGCCTATTGTTCTCTACAAAACAATTTTTTAGTATGTTGCAAATTACAATGTTGATCCAGGTTGTGTGTTTCCGAGCCGTGAGTTATGGGTCATCTCTGCCTATTGTTGTTTCTAGAACAGTTTCTAGTGTCTTTTGGAACATGTGTTTCCATTTCGACTGATATCTAATAAATGGCTACAAATCAAGATCCATGCTTCAATGGAAGGTATGTGACTATTGATGATTTTATTATGTTGGAAGATATTTTTATGTGTTTGATTTGGGTTTGTGGAGGAAACAATTGTAACTTGAAAAGACGACACACCATTTTAATTTTCCTTTCAACAGAATGATTTGGAGTGGACACTAAATTTATTAGTCCATTTAGGAGCTTTTGTGTCTACAACATGATTATTACAATTTCCTAAATGATGATTTATAAACCTGCCCATATTAAATTCGTGACATTGTAGGTATGTGTATGCTGATTTGTTTGGTGCTAATATGTGGGCTGCTATAGAAAATCCTATCGGGAGTGGCAATTTCACTAATCAAAATGTGGCCTTCAATTGTTCAACCAAGTCTCCAATTCCTTGTTCTTATTCAGCCCAAAATACTTATCCTAGTGTGGGTAATATATTCTCATTTGGAGAGGACAATGGGAAGAATCTCTATTTGCTGACCGATAGTGGGGTCTACAGAGTTGTCCATCCAAGTGATTGTAATTTTGTATATAGCATTACAGGGTTATCTAATGATTCAGAACCAATTCCATCTCCAAGTGAATCATAATCTCCATCTCCATCTCCAAGTGAATCACAATCTCCTCTTCCGTCATCTATTCCGATCCATAGAAAGACAAATGTTTGGCTTATGTTCTTTCCTTTTCTCATGTATATTTTACTAGAATAGGACGAGGGGAAGTTTATTTATTGTGCACAAGAAAGCATATAGTGACAACTTCATGCACACGTTTTATACCAGAATCTTAAAGTTCTATGATTCTTTGGAGCCATTATTTTCATCTACTTTAATGGTCACATACAGTGGAATTCAAAAACTAACCAGAAATCAAATAAATCATTCAGGATTTCACAGCTTGCTAAAAATTTAGTTGCAAGTACCATATTTTATTTTGAGGCTACCAAAGCCACACTTCGCTTGGTACACAACTAAATACTCTAGTACAATTATTTTCATTTGTCATTTCTTTAGTTTGCCCAATGAATACTGTGCTTATGCCATGTATTTTGAAGTAATGCATGGTTCATATTATAAAGTAGTAATGCATGCATTAGTGCTTATGGAATGATTTTTTCTCATGTAACATGAACCTTTAAATCAAGAGAATATCATTGAAAGAAATTGGAGTGGGAAGAAGCTAGAAAGGCTAGACTTGCACCAACAGTGCTTGATGAAGATGGAAAAGAAATCAACCCTCACATCCCTCAGTATATGTCATCAGGACCATGGTATCTTAATGCAGAAAGACATGTAAATTATTTTTTATGCCATCTGAAGAGTTTTTCCAATTTCAGTTCATAATGAGGATACATGTTCATATTGGGGTTTTAATTTTTCTGTGATCTCTTATATAACCAAAGTCTAAAACATCAAAGGAAATGGAAGTCAGATCCAAACTATACAAAGGAATGGTATGATAGAGGTGCCAAAGTTTTCTAGGCTGATAAATATAGAAAAGGTGCATGCAAGAAGTAAGTCCAGTTGCAATCCAACACTGTCACAGACTATTTACAACATGTACAATAACTTATATCTTTGTCTATACTGGCATGGGAAGTGGCATTATATTCTTGAAATTAGTTAGTTAAATGAAAAATTGAGAAGATATGTAAATTGTATCTTTTTGCAATATCAAAATATGATTCATAGTTTTATTTAGCTTGTTTAAAAATGTCCTTTTCTAATTTTCACTCCAGCTATGGTGCAATGACACATGATATAAAGGCCTGCATGGAAAGGCCTCATAAAATTGGAGCCAGATGGACCAATATGTGAATAGCATCTGATGAGAAAGTAGAGGCATTTGAGCTAGACTATGATGATAAACGGGATCGATGGAATGGTTATGATCCATATACATATGCTTGTATGATAGATAGATATGAAGCCAGGCATGAGGCAAGAAGGAAGTATCAGAAAGAGCAGCAGTTGAAGAAATTAGAGAAGAAAAATAATAATCCTGAAAAAGGAGAAAGGGAGGACAGTGATGATGATGATGATGATGAAGATGCTCTTAAAGTGGATGAAGCCAAGGTTGATGAGAGTGAGCATATGGATTTTTCAAAGGTAGAAAAGCGTGTGCGTATAACTGGAGGTGGTAGTACTGGTACAATTAGGTTGGTTTTCATTTCAACTCAATTGTTGTCACTGTGTATCAATGTTAATTCCAACACATCTGTAGTGATTTTTATGATATATTTTTCTATTTATTTTTTTTCCTTGTTTAGAGTCTAGAGTGTCTTTTTAATTCTGCTTAATCTGCATCAGAAACTTGCATATTAGAGAGGACACTACCAAGTATCTTCTAAACTTGGATGTAAATTCAGCTCATTATGATCCCAAAACTCGATTAATGAGAGAGGATCCTCTTCCTGACACTGATCAAAATGAGAATTTCTATGGAGTAAGCCATATGCCATGTTAAGAACATGTTACTTTTTCTTAGAGTGTTGCTGCTTTTAAGAGTTAATTTTCTTTTTCCCAATCATGCAAGGAATTAATTTGTACTTTGATAAATTTTTGTAGGGAGATAATCAATTTAGAAGTAGTGGTAAAGCACAGGAGTTCAAGCATCTGAACATACATGCATGGGAAGCCTTTGAGAAAGGACAAGATATTCACTTACAGGAAGCTCCATCTCAAGTTGAACTGTTGTATAAGGAGTTCCAAATCAAGAAAGAAAAATTGAAGTCCCAAACAAAGGAGGATATTGTAGATAAATATGGCATTGCAGCAACTGAAGATAAGCCTCCAATGGAATTATGAATGGGTCAAACTTAAAGGCTAGTTTAATATGATCAAGCAGGTCAAATAATTAAGGGAAAAGTAAGCTAATTGTTCCTTTATTTTCAATATGTATTTTTCATACAGATCGAGCAGCATGGGCACAAAAGTTAAATGATATATATACAATTATGTTTGCTTCACTAGAATTGGAACTATGGGATTATGTTCCTAAGCATTCGACATACTTATTTTACATGCAATATTGAGTATTTATCTGGTATTTAGTCTCTAAACATCCTCTATTGGGAATAGTATGCAATAATTGAACATTCTTAAACTATGTGCTACTATTCAACTAGAATGGTTAACTTTGACCTCTACTTTAATTCTTCTGCTGTCTGTTGTTCATTTAGGAGAAAGTTGTGCCAAAGAGTAAGTATGAGGAAGACGTGTTTATCAACAACCATACTAGTGTTTGGGGTTCCTGGTGGAAATATCACCAATGGGGTTTCAATTGTTGTAAGCAGATAATACAAAACAGTTATTGTACAAGGTTAGCAGGAATTGAGGCTGCTGAAGCAGCAAATGATCTCATGAAAGCTGACTTGACTTACAAGGAGACTGCTAAAGGTTTGTGGTCATTTATTATACTCATGCATATTCTTTTCAAACTTTTTATTAGCATTCTGATTTGACTTCTTGATTAATCATCACAGCCTTCCATTCATTTTTCCTTTCCATTGCAGAAAAGCCTCAAATCCATGAGGATACAAAACTTGCAACCTGGGGTCCGGATGTACTTGATGATCTTGTTCTTGACAAGAAACGTCTTACTGATGCCCTTAAAAAGGTATTGTGTTCTCAAATTGGAAAATTTTTTGGGGCTTTTTTTTATGTATTTCTTATTAATACACAGTCATGCCATGCACCACTGCATTGTTGCCCCCTCAAGATAGTAGGGTAAATTATACAATTTTTCCCTATGGTCTATAAACATTTACTAGTACCTGGGGGTACGACTTTGATTTTTTTTGTTTCACCTTAACAGGAAGATGAAAGGAAGAAGGAGGAGAAATATGAAAGAAAACAAAAGTATAATGTTAGTTTGAGTGATGGGGTAAAAACAATTTTCCCCTTTTCTTGTTTAACTATTTACTGGTCCTTTCAATGCACTTTTAGATGCCCTTTTAGTAGGCCATCAAGAATATTGAGGGAGTTCATGTTAGGAGGGAGGCTAAATTATGGGGGAACGCGGGGTTTGTCTCATTCTCTTCGAATTTCCTCGTAAAAGATTCCAGGGATAATAACTGAAAATTAGCTAATTGATATCTTCTAGATAACCATATTTTATGTTAACTTCATATTTTAGGTTAACTTCTATTCTCCCATTAAATGAAGGACTCAATCTCATGATGACATTACAAGGATAGTGTATGTCTTGTTGTCAGTGAAGTTGGATCTAAAGAGAATTGGGGCCAAATTCCTAAAACAAGCCAAAGGATTATGGAAGACCATATTTTTAAGTCCTCAGTTTCACTCTAAATCATGACCATTGATTTTTTTTTCATTTTTTCCCATATGTGGTTGCGGACATTTTTTCCCATATGTGATTGTGAATTCACAACTTTGAAGCAAGGATTGTCCTATGTGAGTTCATGTAAAGGCATGGCAAAGATATTTTAGTAGTGGAAAATAATGGCTACAATGCAATCAAGTGATATAGCTTTCTTAATTGTATTCATTAAAGACCAAATATGTGTATATACAAAACAATGATCGTTATAATATTATTTTTCTATTGTTACGACAATGCATTAAATTTATTTTCTATCAACAATGATTCTCTCTGATCCCAAGCTTCACAACCCAAAATTGAAATCATTTGGTGAATCAATTGACAATTGATTTTTGCATTAAGAGTCTGTGTTTCCATAAGGGTTTATTATGTAGCATTTGTAATAGTGCATTGTTTTAGGGTTTTCTATTTGCCATGATTATTTCTTTTTAAATTGAGTTTGTTGAAACTCCTTACATATTTTCCAATGGTTTTTCACTATATTGGGTGGTTGTAAAATGTGTCCTAAGAGTCTAATCAAAAGGAATCTGGTGAGTATAGGAATTGCATTGCCCCTTCAAGAGGGGATGTTTGAATTGTGCGTTATTTGAGTGCTAATTGGTTATCATTGAAAATATTTGTTTGTGTAGAATGTGATGAATTAACATGAAAAAATAATGGTTATCAAGTTACTATAGATACATAATGGCTTACCTTGTAATAGTCCTTCAAGTCTTTCAAATGCATTTATTAAATGAAAAAATGACTTGAAGGACTAGTACAGGGTAAGCCATTATGGATGTATAGTAGTTTGATAATCATTACTTTCTATGCTTGAATAATGCAAAATTTGTTTGAATATAATCATTATAAAGCAACAACAATTTCTTAAAGGGTGCTAGCTCAATGGTAGAGCACCTGCCTAATTATAGGCGGGAGGTTGGTGGTTCGATTTCTCTGTACCCTATCATAAATTTGTGACTACAAAAACGACTAAATTCACATATATACAGCTATTAGTAGCTAAATACCCGTATCTAGTCATATTTAGCTTAGTCATTAATATGTTATCATCTAGTAGTTTATTTAGTCATATATTTGGTCATTAATTGCTGCAATCAGTGACTAAATCAATGACTAAATCCATGACTAAATCTGTGACTAAATCCATGACTAAATCATTGACTGTCAATGACTAAATCAATGACTAATAAGTCAAGCTATAAATGACCAAGTGAAATATGACTAGCTATAAGATAGTGGAAATTAGCTACTACTAGTCGCTGACTCAAAAATTGTCATTTATAGCCAAAAATATCTTACACAAAATATCTTGCTTTGAGTAAAAAAGATTAAATGTAGGAAATTGAATCACGTTTCCAAATATATAAGGTTTATGTATTGAAATTTTTTATAACTATGTCAAATTTCATTTTTTCTAGCAGTCACTTTTTTTTAGGCAAATCATAAGGTATATGTTTTTGTGGGTGCAGCCTTTGAGGTCCTAAATGATGCTTTCAAGATACAAAACTTTTCAGGCATGTAGAGAACATATAACACTAGTGCAACACTATTTTTTGAAAATAAAATTATTAATTTTTTTTTTTTATAATTATCTAAGTGATCATTCCTCAAAAATGGTACGTCTTTTGTGGGTGCATTCTTTGAAGGTCTTAATGAAATATTCATGAAATAGGTTTTTTATAGAATGTAGAGGTCAGTGTATTCTAGTGCACCATATAATTGTTTTTTAAAATGATTACAAGTTGAAAAAGTTCTGGGAATAACAATAATGACATGTATTTTTAGTTAAGGAGTTAAGACATAGTAGAAATTGAAAACAAATAGGAAATATAATATTTTTAAATAAAAATTACATATTTAGAATCTGCAGAAAAAATGCTATTTATGTTTAAGATTTCGTCAAAATTGACTATGTGTAGCATACTATAATGAGTGTGTGAACAACGACTTCTTCAGAAAATGGGGGAAATGCCTAATTAGCTATGGTTTATCATGTACCATAGCATAGGTTTGGTATTACCAAAGAAATTTCCAAACCATACACATAGGACTATTTGTGACATGCGAGCAAGTGAATTGGCATGTTTAAATTCAAATTTCATTTCCCGCCTTGTAGAATTCATAAATGCGCACGCGTTGTATAAATACAAAACACGAGCGTGTTGGATAGCTATAAAACGCATGCGCGTTACATAACTATAAAACGCGATCGTATTATGTAACTCGAAGACATGAGTTGTAGAGCTAAGAATCTAGCACTATTTGTAATATATCAAATGTATGGATAATGGTTTAGAGGGGGTGGGGAAGGGTCAAGGGCCTAGGAAGATGTTGGAAGTTCAAGTGGGGATGGTTAATAGTTGAGAGGGGGTTTGGAATGATCAAGGTCCTAAAGGGACGTAAATTTGAGTGG
>LPNX010197381.1:96113-103613 GCA_001517045.1 Pseudotsuga menziesii | reverse complement strand
GTTTGTCGGCCACCCACCTACTTTTTCTCTTCTATGCACTCAGTGCAACCGTTACTTTTTCTCAGTGTAATAATCTATACAATTGTGGAATTTTTTTCACCGAATTTTTTTAGTCATCGTAAAATCAAGTGGATGTTAGAGTTCGAGGATGTTCCTATGTTACCCGATTATCTCTCCATTGTCGTTTTTCACTTTTTTTTAGCACATTTGACGATACCGTGATCTCTCCCAGTGCTATCTGACTCCAAAGCTAACTCACGTATTTTGTTGCAAGACCATACAAGAGATGTTAATCAATGGGAGTAAGGGCCTAAGGAACAACAAATTCCAACTTTATATGGAATTTGTTATAAGTTTATTGGTATCCAAGAGCCCTCCAAAATTATAATATTTTATTGGGACTAATAACTAATTATATATATATATATGAAAGACATTTTTTAGGGGGCTATTTGTTTAGCAGTTTTATTGACGTCTCGAGAACAAATGAAAACCTGTCATGTGTAATGAAAACATTAATATGTTGGAGTCAACTAGCATCACATAGCATTAAATAGAAAAGATGTGTTTGACCCATATAAGAGTTCATGTTGTCACCTGCTTGAATGGAAAAAAGGTCGAATCCTTTAATGCATTAAATCAGTGATCTGACTATAACACCCAAGTGAGTAGATTCTGGAGCAAACAAGGGTGATTAATACACTATATAAAATCAAGGGTAATTAATACACTATATAAAATGATCCATTTACGTGAAAGGACAAAAGTACAACAAGAGGAAGAATTGCTTGCCAATCAAAGAATTACTTGCACAAAGTATTGCAGAATGAGACATTAGTGCACAAGAGACATGTCAAATGCTGCAAAAAATTCCACTTGTACTTTGTAGCCATCACTTGTTTTCGCTGAATGTCAGTCAAAGTGTCTTCTGCCATGTTTATAATGGCACTAATAATACCCCTCCAACCCCCCCTTTCATATTTGCATACATGCAAAGAACACTTGGTCTTGAACATCTAACCCTACTTGAAGCTGCTCGTTCTTGGTCTTTCCCTCCTAATAGGAAAAAAATCCATGGAAACAAAACTTGCATCACAAGATTGTTAGAATATATCCACAATTCATTTTCATTCCTCCCTTTGATTCTTCATCTTTTGAACTGTTTTGTTTGAGCAAACTTCTTCTATACAAACCTTTTTCGTTCCATCCCTCAGGATATTGGAACAACAGCTTCTGAAATTATTTCTCATTGGCATCACATTAAAGGCACATATGTTGTCTGACATGTTGAACGTGCACAATAAGAACCCTCTACACCTATATCTGATGATTCAAACTCCGATGTTATTACCTTTTCATTGTCCCATACCATGGATGTATGGGAATTTCTTTCTCAAATGCAACCAGGAAACAACATCCAAATTAATGACCTTGAAATGCTTGGACATCATAATTTTGACAAAAATCACAATTGGACACATAACAATATAAACACCCACTTGCATCAGATAGCAACATCATTCATTGACCTCAATCACTTTTCCACCCATCTACATGTAGACACCCTATCGTTGTCCAATTCACTTGATTCCTTGTCTCCCACACAATGCACAACCTTTGATATTGTCATTTCTCATTTTAGAAACTACATTGCCTCCATCACTCAAAATGGTGATTCAAGATACTGTAGGCACCGGGAAATCTTACATCATATATTGCTTAAAATCTACACTACAAACTACATTTGAACAAAGTGCCACCCCACTTCTTCTCCTTTCTCCAACTGGTGTTGCTGCTTTTAACATACATGCATCTACAATACATTCTTCTCATCGAATACCCATTAGTGAAATGCACGCCCTTGAAGGCCAATCCCTTTCAAAACTTCAATAAGAACTCCACCATATTTGCTATATTCTCATAGATGAAATGAGCTTTATTGGACCAAAAATGTTGACTCAAATTGATGCATGCTTATGTCAAGATTTCCCCTCAAATTGTACAATCCCATTTGGTGGTTGTTCCCTAATCCTTATTGGTGAATTCAGAAAATTGCCTTCTGTAAAGGACATCCCCATGTATGCAGGCTCATCCGTTGGAACAGCTCTCTAGCGTACATTTGATACTTTTATCACGCTAGAAATAATTTTTCGACAACAAGGAAATAACCCTTCTCAAACTGCCTTTCAAAAACTCTTGTTAAACCTACGAAATGGAACACCAACTGTTGAAGATTGGGCACTCCTAATGACAAGAACAAGTTCATGCCTTTCAGATGTGGAAAATTGTTCTTTTCAACAATCTATCCACTTGTATCCCACCAATACCTCTCTTGCACTGCACACCAAACACATGCTAAAATAGCTTAACCTGCCAATTGCACATTGCTTTGCGGAACAAAGGAACAAACATGGACATGGATCCATTGACGACAAGCAATTTCCATTAAATGTCCTTCTTAAAATTGGTCAACAAGTCATGTTAACTGCTAATTTATGGGTTCAAGCAGGACTTGTTAACGAATCACTTGGAAAAGTCATTGACATTGTCTACAACTCCAATGAACAACCTCCTATCTTACCAACTTTTGTTGTTGTCTAATTCCTCTATTACAAAGGACCCTTATGGGATGCTTTGAATCCTACTTATGGTCCAATATCTACTATAACAAGGGGATCTTGTAGGAAACTACCACTTCGTATGGCATGGGGTTTAACAATTCATAAAGCCCAAGGTATGACTCTACAAAATGTTGCAATAGATATTGGAAACATTGATAGACAAGGGCTCATATTCACTACAATATCAAGAGTTACATCTCTTTTAGGCCTTTGCATTTCTCCACCTTTCTCTTTTTCCAGATACTCTCCAATGCAAGACAATCCATTTGTCCAACACAGGAAACAAGAGAAAAGCTTACTTGCTTCAAAGTCTTTAAAAGAAAATTGTGGTTGAAGCTTCTCATTTCTTGCTCTATAAATGTCTTGGTTTTATTTGATCACTTTTTTAATGTAAGAAATTTGCTTTTGTTTCAAGAAACATCCAAGAAATTTTGAAATAATTTCCTTTTAGACTAAACTGTCTCAGGAAACTGAGACACTCACTGTGAAAGTTATTAAGTAGGAAAGTTATTATATATCAGGAAATAATTAACATATAAAAATTTTAAATAAACTCTTTTTCCTTAAATGAACTTTAAATAAAAAAAATCACATTTCAGATTTCGGATTTTCGAAACACAATACCCAATTTTTGAAATCGGATATCGGAAACCACAAAATCGAGTTTTTGTTCAGGGTATTTTTCGTATCCGCGATTTTCAATTTCCGATATTTCGGATATCGGAAACCGGAGACTCAAGTTTTTGTTCAAATGATTTGTTGGCTTCCCAATATTTCGAATATCAGAAACCAGAAACATATGTCCTTCTTCAGTATTCATATTTGATATATATATGTATTTGCATTTGTAGGTACATAATTTTTTGGTATTTGGTATTTGATATATATATATGTTCGATAAATTAATAATCAATTTATCAAATATTGACTACAAGTTTCTAGCATTTTGAGATTGTCATTGATATTGTCTACAACTCCAATGAACAACCTCCTAGCTTACCATCTTTTGTTGTTGTCGAATTACTCTATTACATAGGACCCTTATGGGATGCTTTGAATCCTACTTATGTTTGAATATCTCCTATAACAATGGCATCTCATAGGAAACTACCACTTCCTATGGCATGGGGTTTAACAATTCATAAATCCCAAGGTATGACCCTACAAAATGTTACAATAGATATTGGAAACACTAATAGACAAGAGTTTACATTCACTGCAATATCAAGAGTTACATCTCTTTCACGCCTCTGCATTTGTCCAACGTAGGAAACAAGAGGAAAACTTACTTCGTTCAAACTCTTTAAAAGCAAATTGTGGTTGAAGATTCTCATTGTTTTCTCTATAAATGTACTATTTTTATTTGCTCACTTGTTGATGTAAAAGATCTACTTGTGTTTCAAGAAACATCCAAGAAATTTTGAAATAATTGTGTTTTAGACTAAACTGTCTTAGTAACGAGATACTCATTGTGAAAGTTATCAAGTAGGAAATAATTATAGCTATCAGGAAATAATTAATGTATAAAATCTTTAGATCAACTCTTGTTTCCTTAAATGAACTTTAAATAAAAATCAACAAAAACAAATTCGCATTTTGAATTTCCGATTTCCAAAACACGATACTCGATTTCCGAAATCGGATATTGGAAAACAGAAATTCCAGTTTCTGTTACAGTTATTTGTCGTGTCCGGGATTTCCGATTTCCGATATTTCGGATGTCAGAAACCGGAGATTCATGTTTTTGTTAAAATAATTTGTTTCCTTCCCGATTCTGATTCTCAATATTTCAGATCTTAGAAAAAGGAAACATATGTCCTTCGGTATTCCTATTTGGTATATATATGTATTCGGATTTGTGGGTATATATATATATATATATATATATATATATATGTATGTATGTATGTATGTATGTATGTATGTATGTATGTATGTATGTATGTATGTATATTCAATAAACTCATAATCAATTTATAAAATACCGAATACAAGTTTCAAGCATTTTGACAATGTTTTATCACCGAAGCGAAATGGTGGTTTGTTTATTAATAATCCTAAAAATTATACATCGTAGCACTAGAATTTCGTGACAGTAGCATGGAATTTGAAAGATTTGTTTGAAATCTTAACATTGGAGTTCTTTCTATGTCAAATCTTGCAAACAAAAATTTTGGTGGCCGTAAAAAAAAATTCTTCACTAGATGTTTAGAAGAAGTTTATGTTGTAATTTTCAAAATGAAAGCATTTTTTTTGCAAAACATGTGCATGAGGCATCTCTACGATCCACATAATGGTTAATATCTTTACACAGTAATGTCTAAAACTCCAATGAGCAACCTTTTAGCTTACTTTGTATATTCATGAACTTTGCAAAATAAAATCAAAGTGAGACGTCAAAATATATTTGATGCATAATAGGAAATAAAGTGTTAGATGGATATACAATTAATTGAATGCGTCGATCACAAGCAAATGAACTTCTGCCTCCTATACGATGTTCAAATTTTAACCCTTCTCACCCCTTCCAAAGGGTTCTAGCCCTTCCTAGAACTATAAAGTCATAATTTCTCTTCAAGAATTAAAAAGTATAATTTTGGAAACTGACGTTTGACAAAAGTGCTTTATACACAATGACAATGTTGGACAAGCTAGAAAAGAAAAAAATTCCTCAATAATTAATATTATTATAATACAAGCAAGGTGGAAAACAAGAGATGAAATGAAAAAATGTGAAATTGCTCATTCCTTCATATTCCAAACTCTAAATCACCAGTTACAAGTCAAAATGTTGGATAAGCTCCAACAATGTAGCAACATTAAATTATTTGTTTAGGCGCAAATAGATTTTGCATATTTTCTCATATCCGCAATTGGATGCAGTCCACTTACTTGTTACTCTGGATCGGAATTGGAAACATTATCATTCACCCATCCCATGTCACTCCAGAAACTATACCCCTTGCATCGGCAGTAGGACTCTCAACTTATCTTCCCAACTCTTCCCATTCCGGCCTTTGATATCACCATGTTGGGAATTTTTTCTTCGGAATCCATGAGAGGGTAAATAATGATGCTCATGAGTCTAGTTTTTATGCACATAAAAACCCATAAATGAGGTCCAAATGATATTTTCCTTAGTAGGAGGCTCTATTTATTGACTAAATCTTACAAAATGTTATTATGAGTTCAGGATTTTCATGATGTATATATCTATATCTTGGGATAAATGTGATATGTATATAATTCCCTCATCTCTTGAATGATGTGAAAGGTCACTTAAACGTACTAAAATATTTTAACGTCATAATAGCGTCACCCATTTTTGCTATAACGTCATCATATTAATCGCATAAGTGACTATTACCCTCACTTGTTATCATAACTTAATCATAACGCCGCCCCTTTCTACTATAACGTCATCATATTAATTGCATAAGTGACTGTCACACTCACTTGTTATCAGCCTCAAGTTATCTCATAGTTTGTGAACTTGACATTTGTCACCTCATCAATCTCTTCTTATGATGGTATGGATATTTACTTGTTTTGAGTAGCCTTGCTTCCATACCATATTGCATATAAACCCGATACTAATCTTATGTTGCTTAGTCATTAAGTGATCATCATTATCACATGCTCCAAATAGAAAATCTTTCAAATCCAAGATATTTCAGTATGTTTAAGTGACCTTTTGCATAATCCAAGAGATGAGGGAATTATATACATATCACATTAATCCCAAGTTATAGATATATACTACATCATGGAAATCCCGAACTCATAATAATATTTCATAAGATTTAGTCAATAATTAGAGCCTCCTACTGAGGAAAATATCATTTGGACCTCATTTATGGTTTTTTATGTGCACAAAAATTGGACTTGTGAGCGTCATCATTTTCCCTCTCATGGATGCCGAAGAAAAAATTCCCAACATGGTGATATCAAAGGCCGGAATGGGAGGAGATGGGAAGATAAGTTATTATGAGGTCGGGATTTTCATGATGTAGTATATATCCATATCTTGGGATTAATTGATATGTATATAATTCCCTCATCTCTTGGATGACGTGAAAGGTCACTTAAACCTATTGAAATATTTTAACATCATCATAACACCACCCCTTTTTGCTATAACGTCATCATATTAATCACAGAAGTGATTGTCACCCTCACTTGTTATCATAACATCATCATAATGCCACCCCTTTCTGCTATAACATCATCATATTAATTGCAAAAGTGACTGTCACGCTCACTTGTTATCAGCCTCAAGCTATCTCACAGTGTGTGAACTTGACATTTGTCACCTCATTGATCCCTTCTTATGATGGTATGGATATTTCCTTGTTTTGAGTACCCCTGCTTCTGTACCATACTGCGTATAAACCCTATACTAATCTTTTGTTGCTTAATCATTAACTAATCGTCATTATCACATGCTCCAAACAACAAATCTTTCAAATCCAAAAGTGCGGTAAGTTTATCTTCCATCATCATGAGTAACAAAAGTGCGGTAAGTTTATTCTCGAGAATTCGAGATATGGTAGTATGCTATATCCTTTCTAGGCTCCCTATTAAACAGGCTATCAAATTCTCTGTTCTTTCTCATAGATGGAGATTTATCTACACCCAAATTCTCCAACTCACCATCTTTCCCCCACGCCTCCTTTCGAATGATGATGATGATGAGGAGATCAGGTTCAAGTGTTTCAGATTGAATTCGCTCATAAATGGAAGACCAGAGAATATAATCTCCAACATTTTGCTAAAGCATTCTTCATACCTGGAAGCTTTCCACCTTTACAACGATTGCAAATTTAGCTACCAAAATGTATGGAAATGGGTGAGTATTGTAGCATAGAATAATAACCAC